>FIZU01057504.1:0-10050 GCA_900064475.1 Pseudococcus longispinus
CAGAATTGCACCTCTGAAAGGGGTTACCAAAATGGCCGTTAGAAAGCTTAAAATGCCCATTTGACCTTGAAAAAGTAGTCAAAATTTTTTTCAAAAAATTCCATGAACTACCCTTGATACTGTGTACTATCCCTGCAAGTTTGAAAAAATTCGATTGAAAATTGTCAAAAATAGAAATTTTAACGAAAGTTCACATTTAACCCCTCCAGATGGGGTAAAGGTTGAAATATCGAGCTAAAAATTTTATAACCGGGGATTTCAGACTATAAGGACCAAGTACCATTGGATAATTTAAAATTCGGTGGTCAGGGCCAAATCATCCCTTTAAACCCGTCTACGCTCTTTCTTTCAAAATGATAAATGGCGCCATTTTGGAAACTCACAAGTCACTAACCCCTCAAAGGTAGCCATAGGGGCCTAAAATTCATGTCTAAGCCTATTTCAACTCGATTTTTGTCATAACTTCAGCTAAATCGAGAATTATTAATTTTTTAAAACTTTTCTCATTGTACAATTTTCCGAAGTCAAAAATATTTTATTCGTGAGAAATGGGCAAAAATTGTCGATTTTGCTGAAATTGCAATGACAGAGTTGAAACAGGCTCAGATATGACCTTTTGTAATTGTAGAAATCAAAATGAGCAAATTATTATTTTTTCAATCATGCTGTTCATGCGAATATAAGACCCAAAATTATTTTGAACTGTATGATTTTTCTTAAACATATTTTAGACGAAATGCTTTTGCATAAAATACCACTAAATAGAGAACAATGACTTAAGGTTATGTTTTAACACGATCCAGCAACATAATTATCAAATCTTATCCATCTAGATCTACGTAGATATGATTCATGAATGAAAGTTGATGCTGGCCGAGAACAGACGATTAGAAATGTGCATTATTTGTCGGTCACGATTATAACAAGTTGATTATGATTAGTTTTGATCGCGCTTCAATGGTCACAATTCGCCTTCTATTAACACGAATAATATGGACTTTACAATAAACGAATATTTCTTCTAATTTAACTACCTACCTGTGCTTGGCGAGTAATTATCGAATACCGAATTGGAGGGAAAGCGCCAACATCTCTAACCTCAAAAATACGTACATCTAATCGGAAATTCAGAGTAATACGGTTGACAACCGCAATGAGGCGATATTACACTGTATAGTGGCTAAGTTCTAACGATATGGAGATTTTTTATTAGGTATGCAAATGCTTAGATACGTGCGAATTGTTTTCCTTTTATATTGTAGATGGTATTTTTAATCAATTTAATATCTATCGTATTCTTTATTGGGTGTGCTATAAATCCATTCTATATACATATTCTGCGTAAAGGTGAAAGTCTCCCATAGAGAGGTCGTCTCTCAAGAGCTAGTTGATCTGCGAAACATGCACAGAGAGAACGAGGACTACTCTACTACTCGTATATTGTTTCCCATTCGCAGCGTGTAATTAATATCGCCAAGTGTGCTGCTTTCTGGCTGCTGCAGGTGATTCTATTGTGATAATAAAGACGATGGACGAAAAAGTGGCTAGACCGGCGAGCTTGTATTTTTATAGTTTTTGAATCTTACAATATTTTACGACCGAGTATCTACACTGTACGTTTTATTAGGCGTAATGTTTCTCCCTTTGGTAAGTGCGAATAAAACCGTTTCTATTCTCGTATTTCAGCATACCATAGGCCTACGTAGCATTTGATTTACTCGAGTGAAAAACTTTCGATTTAGAAGACAAAAATCTGACACTCGTGTGGTATCGTTTAATTCTTATAAGAATATCGTGCATATAGAAAAGTTCGTCGTCGGTATTCGAAATTATACGCTTTGGATGCCCACCACGAAGTGAATGTGGATGAGACCGAGGCGAAGGTTGATGACATTGAGAGGAGATAGCACGTTACAGCGAATTATATGTCACGTGGGATGTGCCAAACTTGGTGAAATGTACGCGGAGGATTATGCTTAACCTTAAATTGTAGGCATTAGTGATGAGTTCGAGAGAAGTCAATGATCTTGAATGTATTTGAATGGGCTTTCGAATGAAGGTTGCGACGAATAAGCAAATTGGCAGATTTTTTCATTGGTTTGTGGTTCGTCTTTGGTGATGAATTTTGGTCAAGTTTTCGAGTTTGATCGATGGTCTCTTTTTTTCGACTTGTTGTTACGTATTCTCGATAAATAGGTAAAGGTTGAGGTATTTACGTAATTTGTATTCTAATTTTATTTTGAAGGTGACATTTCCTGTTTTTTTTTTGTAATGGACGTGAATTATAAAGGGTTGTAGAGGATGAAAAAAGGTCATGATGTTTTATTTAAGTATTCTTTTTCTCATTTAGGTACTTAATTGGTGCCCGAGTCTTGGAAAATATCAACAATTTTCGAATTGGTTGACGTAATTGCATTGGTAAACAATCCAATTTTGTCTTGCTCGCCGCTCGGTATAGTTAATATTAAATTTATCAATTTTTAAATAACTGAAACGATGCAGTTGCTTTCGAATCCTTCATGTAATTATACTCGTACTTTAAGTATTTAGTTTTATATTTCCTCGAAATTGTCCTTGGTGATGTACTTCACCATTGAAATCCAGACAAATTACGTAAAACATTTCTTTTTGGTATTGGTTGGAAGCTCTCATGGGACATGCAAACCGATAAATTTCTATTAAATAGAGGTAACTTATTTGGGTCATTTTTACCTCGAATTGGTTTAGAGGGTGTGACGACAATGGGATGGATCGTGTTGCACTGTTTTTCAAAGTCAAATGGCGAGTTGCTAGGAAATTATATCTAAACAACAAAACGAACTGGTGGAAAATTTACACCTCCCCCCCCCCTTGCCCCTACATTATAAATTCCGAACATTTTCAGGCAAAAAAGAAGAATTTTTGGTTGAAAAATAAAATTTTACCAATGATTTGAAAAATACGGAATTTTGAAATTGAAGCGTTTATCAATATTTTTCGATTTTATGGTTTTATTTTTTCAGACTCCTCCACCCCCCTCCCCCCTCCCCCAATATATATAAAAACAAATGTCAACGAGGTATCATCTTTTTCCCCAAATTTCTCTTTCTTTAAATAAAAATTCCAACTCAGGTGATCACTAAAAGATTGAAAGCTGAAAAGTAAATTTTTTGTAAGGGTTTGAATACGTTTTTTTTTTCTGCGGGTGAACTATCTTATTTTCAGAAATTTTTCGTCGTCATTTATCTCATTTTCCTTCAAATATGGTCAATTCTAAAAAATTTCAAAGTTGAAAATTGAACAAACTGTACTTTAAGGCCCACCAATGTTTCTTTAAAATAACTTAAATTACTTAACGTTGATACTAATCGAAAAAAGTCAAATTTTTGACATGTTTGGAATCACATGCGTTGGAAAAAAGTAAAACAATTGAAACAAATTTTGAAAAATGGAATAATTTTTTAATTTTTAACTTTTCGAACCCCTGCCAAAATTTAATTTTCAAATATTATAGAGTAAATATTTTTTGGACGGAAAAGTTCAAATTTAAAAAAAATTTAGGTCGACAAATTTGGGTAAAAGCATTAGTTTTTGAAATTCTGCATTTTTCGAACCCCTGAAAAAATCAAATTTTTAATTTTGTAAATTTTTTACGTGGTAATGTTTAAAATTTTTTTTTAAAAGTCGAAAAATTTTTGAAAATAAGATTTTACACTTGTAAAAAAATGAAACGCATCAATTTTAAAAATCCATATTTGTCAAACCCTTGCCAAATAATAAGTATAAATATTATTTGAGGAAAAAGTTTGAGAAAAATTAGCAATTGCATTATTTTTTAAATTCCGTATTTTACGAACCCCTGAAAGAATCCAATTTTAGATTTTGTCAATTTTTTTACGTGGCGATGTTTGAAAATTTTTTAAATGTCGAAAAATTTCTGAAAAAAGATATTTCACTTGTAAAAAAATAAAATGCATCAATTTTAAAATTCCGTATTTTTCGAACCCCTGCCATAATTCAATTTTCAAATTTAGGGTAAATATTTTTTTGAAGAAAAAGTTAAAATTAAAAAAAATCGAAGTTGACAAATTTTGGTAAATGCGTTAGTTTTTAAAGTTCCGCATTTTTCGAACCCGTGAAAAAATCTAAATTTTGATTTTGTCAATTTTTTTACGCGGCGATGTTTGAAAATTTTTTTTAAATGTCGAAAAATCTATGAAAAAAATTATATTTTACTCGTAAAAAAATAAAATGGATCATTTAAAACTTAGGATTTTTCAAACCCCTGCCAAAATTCTATTTTCAAATAAGTATAAAATATTTTTTGAAGAAAAAGTTTGAAAAAAAGTTGAAAAATATATGGGTACCTAATCGAATAATATTGGCAAATGCATTATTTTTAAAATTCTGCATTTTACGAACCCCTAAAAAAATCAAATTTTCGATTTTGTCAATTTTTTTATGTGGCAATGTGTAATTTTTTTTTAAATGTCGAAAATTTTCTGAAAAAAATATATTCTACGTGTAAAAAAATCAAATGCATCAATTTTAAAATTTCGTATTTTTCAAACCCCTGCCAAAATTCAATTTTCAAATAGGTATAAATATTTTTTGGGGGAAAAGTTTGAAAAAAAGTTGAAAAATATATAATCGACAAATATTGGCAAATACATTAGTTTTAAAATTTCACATTTTTCGAACCACTAAAAAAAATCCAATTTTCAACTTTATAAATTTTTTTACACGACGATATTTGGAAAGAAGAGTAAAAAAAAATGATGTTCCACCCGTAAAAAAACGGAATGCATCAATTTTAAAATTCCGTATTTTTCAAACCCCTACCAAAAATTCATTTTTCAATCAAAATTTTTCTTTTTTACCTGAAAATGTTTGGAATTTCATCGTCTTTAGTTTATGTATTTTAAAATGTTGTTTTTCAGAAATAAAGTGTTCAAACATAAAATCCTTACGTCAATCCCATGTTAAACTTTGAGGCTTTTGCCCAGGGTCTAAATTTCTTCAGATTTTTAAATATTTTCTTTATCAACTAAAATTTCGTTGATGAAGACAATAGGTGTTGGGTTCACTCTCCCAATTTCAAAAATTTTTAAAATACAAGTTCTGATACTCTAATGTCCATATGAACATACAATATGTATTTATGTCGATCAAAATATTCAAAAATATGCACTTAGGTATAAAGCTATGCAAAATATGCCAAATCAATTGTGTTCGCACATATTTCACATTGGGTTATTCCGAATAGTATTTTGTCCATATTGGCATTTAGTAGCGTCGTTGCATCATGAGTCATGCACCTTTGCGATAACATTCTTATCTTTTTGTTACGTTACGTGTGATTTTACGAATGATTCATATTGAGCCTAAATAGGCACTCTCTTCTGTGTAGAATATTTTTTATATGCGTATATAGTTCTAATGTATTAGTCGAACGAATAACATGATAATATGAACATTTTCGTACAGTCGAGTGGATTATTTTCATGGTCTTAATTTCGTGCCGGATTTATTTCGTTTTTTCATTTTTTACAATTACATGGACCAATTTTTTTCCTTCGAATTGTGCGTTTTGAAATTATTATTCGTCTTGCGTTGTGTTTTTACCTAATCTTCGAGATTCATTTCATAAAAATCTGCAGGATGCAGGCGATGGCGTTTCCATCACATTGCAGTTTCACAAGGTGTATTATTTAATATGATAAAGGTAAAAGCTTGATCTGTGTTACACATATGTATAATTATCTCGATTATCATATCCGTAGTTGATTAATAATTAAATTTTTTCAATACAAATTTTACTGAATCAGGGCAGTCGACCCAATTTAATTTCTCGTTTGCTATCGAACGAATTAAAATTACACCCAAATCCAGTCGAATTTTCTGTCTCGGGCATAATAAATTCCAAAAAATATATTGTCCCTAAATCATTAAAATTCAAATTGAAATCGGTTCAAGGTATTCTAGTCATGGAGAAAAAATTCAGTACCAAAATTTCGATCGAATTGCAGACGAGTTACCAGCGTAATTTTTCAAGAGAAGGGTGAATCGATTCAAAGTTATTAAATTTTCCAAGTTCAAGAAGAGATAGGCTATGTCGTTAGAGAATCCCAGAAATTTTCCTCTCATCTGTTTTGCTTGTTATTCAAGTGGCATTTTAGAATTGGAAAATTTCAAAGGGATCCTTATACGATAATTTCGAAAATTTTTCAAATTCAGAAAAATCATTTGGAATCCGGCATTTTTCAAGTACAAAAAGTCATCTAGAGCCATAGAACATATATTCACGCCAAAATGATAAAAAAATTGTGAAAATTATTGAAAATTTTGCGAAAAGCATTGAAAATGTAAATTTATGTAAAGATATCGGAGAAATGTTCAAAAAATTACAAATTAATGGCAAAAATTGTAAAAACTGAATTCTTAAATTTTCATAAAAAGCAATAAAATTTTCCTTAAGAAATTCAAAAATTTCATAAATGTATCGAAAATATTATTAAATTGCAAAAATATTCCTAAAAATCATTGAAAAATGTAAAAATGGTTTAGATTCCATAAGAAAACGGTTGCAATATTCTCAAACTTTGGGAAATGTTGTGAAAATTCCAACAATATTTAGGTACGAGATTTTCAACATATTTCATGACTTTTTAACAGTTTTTACAATATTTTTGCAAAATTTTTGGGAAAATTTCGACGATCAACGCAACATTTTCGTTGATTTTCATGAATCTTTTATAATTTTTTTGAATATTTTGAAAAATTTTTATGAAAATTTTGAGAATTTTTACGAGAATTTCGTCAATTTTGATGATTTTTGGACTATTTTTACGATGTTTTTATCATTTTTACGACAGAATTTTAACAAAATTTTCTACAGTTTGTACGATTTTTTGTGGCTATTTATAGGATAGTTTGCCCAATTTTTATGAAAATTTCAACATTTTTTGAAATGTTTGAACCACTTTTAAAATCGTAAAATTTCCTAGTTTAAAAAGTCATCGATATTACCTCTTGTTATGGCGATCGCAATTACATATTGATATATGTTTTTAAAAATATGTGGACATTGGATTATTTACTTTTGCATCAAATATTAATGAGTGGAAACTCTACCGTGATAAACTTTTCTCATTGTGTTTATGTTTACACTCGTAAATTCTCCAAAATTTCAAAAATTTAGAATAGGAAATTTTGTTTCTTAACTCTTCGTGAACTTCACCCCTCGAAGTATGGCATATTTTCTAAAAATACACTTGTTTACGTTAGACCGAGGCTTCGTATGAAAATTTGGTAAAATAGTCGAAAGTCTGTGGTGTTTGCGGTTTTAAACGAGTTCCTTCGATTCAAATTTTTTCAAAGTTGAGTAGGCGATTTCGTGACAATTTTTTTATTATCATTTTTTTCGTTTAGGTATCATTTAAATTTCTTCGTAAAAAAATTATGTTCTTCCTACGTTTCAACGTTGAATATTTTTTTATTTCGATTTGATCTCGGTAACCGACTAGGTGTATTCCGGTATGTTGACGTATATTCCAGAGAAATACTGGAAAAAAGAGCTGTGATTTCAATACTGTCGATAGTATTTTCGAATCGTTTTCGGGTACGAAAAATGACGCTTCTATGGGAAGAGTTGACGCAAATCTACGGTCAGATGCGAGGCTCGCAGAACATATTCGATTACAAGAGCACAGTGGCCAATCAAATGTATTTGTTTTATTGTTTCTGCGGAAAAATATTCTTCACCGATAAGATCAGCTCAGGGATTAAATTTCTTTGGTACGGTGTGGTTTCGAGCGAACTTGCGATATCGTACGTTCTCACATTGATCTATTTTTTGTACGACGAGCAGCATGACGTGATGATGATGTTGAGCATCGTCAATATGGCGAGCTGCAGTAACGTGTCCGCTTTTGGATTCCCTTTAATTTCGTACATTTGCGGCAATCACATCGAAGCCATTATTAGACAAGTGGACGATATTTTAGGCACCAATGACGACGATCCGCGAAGTTCACTCGCAAATTCTCGTCTAGATAAGCAAAGAAAAGTGATCGACGATGTGAAGCATTTATTCATCTGGTTCGTGGGCCCATTTTTCGTATGCTGCATTGTCTACCTTTTCATTTGTTTCGTCGACGTGATGTTCTTTTTTAACGAGAAAAAAGTGAAAAACGACTATTACTACATGTCACCTATACCTTTGATTCGGAGGCATGGCACCTTTGGATCGTTTTTCTTTTTCAATGGTATTTCGACCTATGTTTTTGGAATGTTTTTGGTGAAATTAGTATCGGTATTTGCTGTCGTATTGTATTGGAATACAGTTTGCTACAATGAGCTGATTTGTTTGCGAAACGAGTTTCTCAGTAGAAGTTGCAGCCTCAGCGAATGCCTGGAAAAAGGAACAGGACCCGAGGAAACTTTGGGAGAGTGGAATCGAGCTTTTCATGGGGTTGTGCAGCGTGGTATCATTGTTTTCCAGGAAATCATTGTGTAAGCGTCTTTTGTTGACGATTGATCGTATTTTTTATCGATTTTTTGATGTTTGAATTTTTTAAAATTAATGATGGGGAATTTTTGCAGCTTGATTAATTATCTGCGGACGTTCATCGAGGTGATTGGTACGTTCGTCACGCCGCTGGCTTTCTTTTATTGTGTTGCTGTTTTATACATCTGCTTATCTGTAAGCAAATTTTTTCGAATTTTAGTCGTACCTATTTTTTTAATCAATTAATTAAACCGATGAAAGAGTCCTGCCCAATTTTTTTCTCCAATTTTTAGGAAGAGCTGCTTTTCGTTTTGAAGCTGAAATACGTGGCGGGTACTTTGGGATGCACTTATTCTGCTTTTGTGTTCTATTGGGCCGGGCAAAAGTTGGATGATGCGGTAAAGTATCCAATCTGCTGCATTTGTATCATTTTTTGGCAAAATCTACAAGTCAGTTGTAGATAACTACATGAGTGATTTTTTCTTTTAAAATTCAATCAGATATTCGAAGTATCGGTGGCGGTCTACTCTACTCCTTGGTATTGGTCGGTCGAGTCGCGAAAAAATGTGCAATTATTGTTATGCCAAACTCAAAATGTGAAGAATTTTACAATTCTTAAAATTTACGGATTGCTGTTGAAGAATTTTTCGCGATTCTCGAATGGAGTAATGACGTATACGAATTTGCTACGCAAACTTACCGGAAAATGAATCGTTGCGGTGGTTGATATTAGAAAAATTCGTAATTTATTTCAAACTTTCACACAAGGATCGAAATAGCGTTACAATTTCAAACTGATTGTGTTAGACGATTTTTTTTTTGTCATTAATGCAGTTCTAAGTAATTTTACTTACGAAATGACTTGTTAACCATTTTGTGATCATAGGAGAGATTTTTGATGAATGGAATTTGAAAAGTTTCGGCTCTTCGTGTAGATTCGCCGATGTTGAAATTAAAATTTCACGCAGAAATTAGAATCAAATCAAAATTATCTGTTTCATTTTTCTATGTGAGGTTTGCTAAAAATTGAGAAAAATTGCACTTTTAACCGTTCGCCCTTAAAAAAAGAAAAAAATGTTGAGCAAAAATTGTAATTTTACCCCCCCCCCAATAATTTTCTATAGTTGCAATTTTCAAAAAAATACCTTTCGAAATTTTCAGTTTGTAATTCGGGTATTTTAGGGCCTCAAATTACCCAAAATTAAAAGAGCATAGCCGGGTAGGCAGGTAAGAATGGTGAATCGGCTTAAGGCTGACATTTTCGAACTTTCTAACAGTATAGTTGGTCCTTATGGTCTGAAAACTCGCTGGTAAAAATTTTGGCCCTTTACCTCACCCCTAACCCCTCAAATCGCCCGAAATGTCGATTTTCCTTATAAATTTATGTATTCTGAAATTCCCAACAGAATTTTTTCAAACTTACAGGGATGATGAATCATGCCAAGGGTCATCTCTGGAATTTTTTTCAAATCTTCTTTCTTACTAAATTCTGAGTTTTAAGACTTTAAAGTGTAATATCTGCATGTTGTTTCAGACTTGGCAAAAAAATCTTGATGTATATT
>FIZU01057507.1:0-13666 GCA_900064475.1 Pseudococcus longispinus
TGACAATTTCAATAATTTTCATATTTTCGATAATTTGTTTAGAAAATTTCAACATTCTTAAGAAATTTGAACTTCTCTTACGACATTTTTAATACTTTACTGGTATCTTTTGTCACAATTACCTGAATTGTCATAGACAACAAAACAATCCCAAGCCACGAATATTTCTACGATCGAAATTCACCCTTTGACAAATTTTTTTGCAGATTACCAGACGGAAAACCGCCCAGATTTCCTCGCAAACCGACCATCCACCAAGACGGCGACACGCTAGTGATGGAATGCGAACTAGAGGCGAACCCGGTACCGGAAATCGTCTGGTACCAAGGCTCGAAAATCATACTAGACTCCGGTCGAATACGTATGACGAAAAAGGCGACAGGAAAAGATAGCTATTTATTGAGATTAGAGATAAATAATCCGATACCAGAGGACGGCGGAAGTTACCGATGTAACGCTTGTAATATATACGGCGAAAGTAACGCGAATATCGCATTGAACTTTCAAGGTATTCAATAGTCAACTCAATACCAGTGTAATTTGCAGAATGTACCTATAATACTTCACACATACACCCACAGATTCTCTTATTTTCTCATATATTTTCGTCAATATCGTATATTCGAATGTACCTCGAATCGCTTTAATCGCTTGCCTGATGCATCTCATATACTAACCTTTATTTTCCATTCGTTAGTGTTTGTGCTGTACATTTTATCATGGTATAGGTGTCTAATATACACATTATCAACATGCTGACAGAGGTGCTGGAGGTATTAAGCATTTTTGTGTGGTGTTTTTGTTGCAGGCGGCGAAGATGGTGCCGGATTCGCTCCATCGTTTATCGAAAAACCACGTATTATACCTAATGACGAAGGCACGCTTATTTTATTACGATGCAAGTGCACCGCCAATCCTAAACCGGTGGTTACTTGGTTCAAAGGCAATAAACAAGTCAACGAAACGTCTAAAATTAAGATGAAAGTCAACGAGCAAGAAAACAATTATGAAATTATACTAGAAATTCAAGTAAGTACAGTTTCCAAATGTTTTTGCAGGGTCATCTGAAAGAGAAATCTTCTAATTGGACTTTTTTTTTCGAATAGGATCCTGTCGGACCAGACAGTGGAACTTACAGATGTCACGTTAAAAACGAATTCGGCGAAAGTAACGCCAACCTTAATTTGAATATCGAAGCTGAACCAGAACAAGAAGGCGATCCGCCTACATTCTTCGAAAAACCACGTATTCGATCGGAAAATGGCGGCCAGTTGGTCATCATGGACTGTCGAGTGAAAGCCAATCCGAAACCGGAAGTTGTATGGTATCACAATGGCAAAACGCTAACGCAAAGCTCCAAAATAACTTTTAGAATGGAAGAAAAAGAAGACCATTATTATATAAGATTAGAATTAAAAGTAAGTTTGGTGAAATTTCGATTTTTATGTATATTGGAAAATTTCCTAATGAAAAATTGACCTATTTTTACAGAATCCTGGCAAAGAAGACCAAGGATTGTACAAATGTAATATAAAAAATGTCAACGGTGAACTGAACGCGAACCTGACCCTAAATATTGAAAGTAAGTCGACTTTTTTTCAAGATTTTTCAGATCGATTATCGAATAACTTTATTCTAATCTACGATTTATTTTTCCTGCAGTCAAACCTGTGATCAAAGAAGTCCCCAAAGTAGTTACCATTAAAAGGAAAACCGCCATTATCGAATGCCGGGTCCAATCCGTCTTCGAACCGCAATGTATATTTAGTAAAGATAACGTCGTAATTAAAGAAACCACGAATAAGAAGGTTAAAATCGAACGTGTAACCGATGTAAGTATTTTTCATCTTCCCTCAAAGCAAATTTCCTAGATTTTTTGTTTTAATCTTATGAAATGTTCATAGGGCGAATATATTATCAAATTGGAACTCGAACCTTGCACAGCTGCTGACAAAGGTTCATACAAACTGACTGTAAAGAACGAAAAAGGTGAAGTTACCTCGACCAATATTGAACTTACCGAAGTACCCGAAGAAGATGCTGCCAAAGCGCCGACCATTGGTCAGAAATTAAAATCAGTGGTGAGTATTTGCTTTCTAGAATATTTTCAAATGATATTCGAACAATTTAATTGGATTTTAAAATTTGTTTTAGAATGTCAACGAAGGTGGCACCATCGAATTAGAATCCACTTTGACTATTACTGATAAGACTGTTAAAGTTACCTGGTACAAGTACGTATCGTTGGGATAAGGTTTTTTTAGAGGTGAATATTGGTTTGGTTACGAATTGATGTGATTTTACAGAAATACCACGATAATTATCGACTCGAGAGAGACTAGAATAACTTTCGATGGCAAATCGGCCAAATTACTTGTGCCATCGGCTACCATCAAACATACTGGAACCTACAAAGTGAAATTTACCAATTCAGCTGGCAGCGCCGAATCATCAGCTGAAGTGGTGGTAAAAGGTGAGCGAATTTTTTACCCGTTGAAAATATTTGATTTTTTATATTTTCTGGACATGGTTTGGTGATTTTTTTTAATGATTAAAATTGGAGCAATTTTTCAGCATTTAGAGGGGTGTATTTCCATGTAAATATGGATATTTTATGACTTTTTATTGAAAAATTTTCATCATTTTTAAGATCAATTGAAAATTTTGAAAAGTAAGATAATAATTGTTTTATTTTACAATTAACAAGTTCCATTTACCTAATCGTTATTTCAATTATGCATTGGGAAATTTCACGAGGACAAAATTTTCTTGAAATTTTTGATGAATTATTATTTTTTTAAAAATAAAACACGCCTTTAAGCATTTTTTGAATTTGAAAAAATTTTGGATTAAAAAATTGTACTGACCGAAAAGAAGATTTTACGAAAGAAAAATTGAATTCGAGTGGAAAATTAATAAAGTGATGAAATTTGGATTTTTTTGTGAAAATTTTTAAAAATTTTGCAGTTTTAGTCGAAAAATTGAAAAAATTTCATCTTGACTTTAGTTTTGGAGAAATGACGATTTAATTTTTTTTTTGTCAATATCTCTTTTTTTATGAGGGGAAAAACTTGAAAAAATTCATTTAACCCCCCCCCCCCCATAGTGTAAATATACAATTTTTTACCTAAAAGTGCGGTTTTTTTCGCGATTCTGGCCAAAGAGTAGAGATGAGGATTTTTTGGCCATAAAATCTTATTTAGGGGTACCCAACAGTGTTCCATGAAACTTTTGAAAATCTGAGGAAAGGAGAATTTCGCCATTTTTTACTCCGGAATACCCTGTTTATCAATTTTTGGACCAATATTATATTAAAAGATTTTTGGAAAAACGTTATACATCGATTTTGACTTTTTTTTTCGAAATGTCTTTTTTTGATCAGTAGATGTGTGTCGTCAAGTATCGAGGTCTAGAAATTTTCAAATTTGGGACAGAGAAACAACAAATTTTTGTCATTTTTCAATATTTTTGACATTTTTTCAACTTTTTTAGAACAAAATTTTAATGGCACAAAAAAAATCAGAAGTTGTAATTTTGAACATTTTTTAAACATTTTTGAAAAACATTTGAAGGAATAAAAAAAACTCAAATTTTGTTATTTTTAAAATATTTGTTCATATTGTTTCTACTCTTCTTGGACAGAAAAAACACGAATTTTGTCATTTCCGTCAATTTTTAACATTTGTGATACTTTTTTCTACTTTTTTGAACATCTCTTCTACTTTTTTAGAAACTATTTTTGAATTTGGTACAAAAAACATCAAAATTTCGTCATAATTTTAATTTTTTTTTTCAATTTTTTGGAAAATGTGGGGACGGAAAAATCAAAATTTCGTAATTTTTTACTTTTTTTACGTTATAAAAAAACTTTAGGGAAACATTTTCAAAATTGGGACAGAAAAAATCAAAATTTCGTCATATTTTTAACATATTTTTGCATTTTTTCAAATTTTTTGAACATTTTTCACATTTTGTGGAAAGTATTTTTATACTTTGTACAAGAATACCTAATCAAAATTTAGTAATTTTCAATATTTTTGACATTTAAAAAAAAAAATTTGAAAGCATTTTTGAAGGAACAGAAAAATTAAAATTTCATCATTTTTCCATCATTTCTTGAAAATACTTTTCAAGTTTTAAAAAAAAAAAATTGTCATTTTTTAACATTTTTTTTCAAATTGTTTGGAAATTTTTTTCTAAATTGGGAGGAGAAAGAATCGTCATTTTAAACATGTTAGACAATTTTTCAACTTTTTTAGAAAACATTTTCTGTGACAAAAAAATCAAAATTTCATCATTTATCCATATTTTTGGAAAAAACCTTTCAAGTTAAGGAGAGAAAACAATTAAAAGTTTGTCATTTTTCAACATTTTTTGGTATTTTTTTTTCAAATTTTGTTAAATTGGGCACAGGAAATTTTTTTGTCATTTTGAACATTTTTTCAACTTTTTTGGAAAATGTTTTGGTATAAAAAAATCAAAATTTCTTTATACTTTTTACTTTTTTTGACAATTTTTCAATTTTTTTGAACCCTTTTTCATTTTTTTTGGAAAATTTTATAAAAATTTCGTCATTTTTAACAATTTGGGCATTCTGAACTTTTTTGGAAAACAATTTCAAAGGAACAGAAAAATCAAAATTTTATCATTTTTCCATATTTTTTTAAAAAGCCTTTCAAGTTAAGGTGAGAAAAAAATTAAAATTTTGTAATTTTTCAACATTTTTTGATACTTTTTTCAAATTTTGTTAAGTTGGGGATAGGAAATTTTTTTTGTCTTAATTTGAACATTTTTGACATTTTCTAAAAAAGTTGAAAAAATGTCAAAAATGTTCAAAATATGACAAAAAAAATTCTTCATATTTTTTACATTTTTGACATTTTTAAAATTTTTTTGGAAAATTTTATAAAAATTTCGTCATTTTTAACGATTTGGGCATTCTGAATTGTTTTGGAAAACAATTTCAAAGGTACCGAAAAATTCGAAATTTCGTCTTTCATTTCGTCATCTTTTGGGAAAACCCTTCAAGTTTGGGAAAGAAAAAATCAAAATTTTATCTTTTTTTTCGATATTTTCGACATTTATTTTATCTGTTTTGAAAATAAGAAAACTGTGATTCAAATTCAAGCATTTTTTTGAGTGATGGTCGTTGACAATTACCTAGTTTATTAATTTATACTTATTTGTAATATTTTCTGGTAATTTCAGAAAAACGCAAACTCGACGAAGAAGAAGAAGAGAAAAAGGTTTGTAAAAATGGAATCGAGTAATTTATTTTATATTGAACACGACTTCTGAATTGTTTTTTTTTCTCGCTACCAGGAAGAGAAAAAAATCAAAACCACCAAAAAAACCGAAGAAGAAAAAACCACTTCTGTGGTCTCTGAAAAAGTACGTATTGGTAAAAATTACCTATCTTCTAGCTCTGAGTATTTTCATTTTAACCTATAGATCAGTGTTGTAGTTATTGTTATACGAGTATGTATGTTTTCATTATTTTGTGTAGTTCCATTAGAATATTTCGGTATAAAGAAAACCTCGTCATATTTGCTCATAAATTGTAGTTAGATCCATATTACATTAGCATCGTTGTAGTCTATGTGTAGTTATCGTATTTACATAGAAAGTAGTCTCGGTTCAGAACCATTTTTCATACTAACAATGTACATAATAGGACGACACATCGATGGACATCGACGACGAAGATGATACGTTGATGGAAGTTGATGACCTACCATTAACCAAGGTACATTCACGATTACCCTCGTCACATATTTTTTTACCATTCTACTAAAAATCAATTGACAATACCTTGCAATTTGCATATTCCATTTTTTATATTTCCTTTTCAATTTTTAGGACGAAAAAAAAAGAAAATCTGTATCAGAAGAAACTGAAGTAAAAACGAAAAAAGTTTCAGCTCAAAAGGTATATTTTAAAATACATGCATTTTGTTATATTTAAATCCTTACCTGGAATCCTTATTGCACGTTCTTTTCCCTTTTTTTATTTTTCGATAAGGATGATGCAGAAAAGACCACAGAAAAGAGAAGGTCCTCGATATTGAAAAAGGTACAGTTTAATTGACTATCTATACTTGAAGTAGAATCGTAGTGTATAGGATTTGGTATTTGACCCTTTTATTGATTTCCTTGAAAGATGACAAAAATCTGCATGATCGAAACACACCTAGGACCAGTGTATTCACATGATACTGAAATTTTTCACAATTTGCATGATGAAAAACTTTACTAAAAGTTTATTAGCGAATTTAATTTCATTATAGAGTTGAATACGATTGTTTAGATAAGCTTAATTACTTCCTCATTAACTCAGCTTGGTAGCTAGATAATTTTTTGCCCTTTGTTTACCGCTTAACTGTAGAAAGAAGAAAGTAAATCCGAATATTCGTTTAGTGAAGAGACCCCAGTTGGATCACGACGATCCTCAGTTATTAAGGTAAGATCTAAAAACATGAAAAAAATTTTTTGAATCGTACAAACGTTGAAAATCGTCTCGTGGAATATTTAAAATTTTATTTTGAGCTCGATCGAGTTGACAAAAAAATATCGTTGAATTTTTAGCAAGAAGAAAAATCTTCGATTATTTCAGAAGAAGAAACCCCCCAAGTGAAACGTAGATCTTCTATTAAAAAAGTAAGCTTTTGAAAGCCCTAACATATGTGTCTTTGTGTTTGTCGTTCGTAATGTTGTAAATTGTCATTTGTCCTACCTGTGTACCACTTTAACCTATCACCTTTTGTGTTGACCTATTCCTTTTCATTTTCGTAGGAATCGTCGAGCGCCGTTTCGGAAGAAGAATCTTCCCAAAAGACTCGCAGATCGTCGATAAAAAAGGTAAGCGTTGTAAACAAAGATTCCTCCCTGAGTATAAAATTATTACATTATTATAATCTCGTAAATAGGACGAAAATCATTACGCGAAAAAAGTCACCGAAACAGCCAAATCTTCCATCCCCGAAACCGACCCCACTCCACCTGCTGAGAACAGTATTTCGAAACCAAGCAAACATCCCCAGTCATCTGAAAACGGCCCCAAACCATCTCCGACTCAGACCTCGTCTCAGTCTGTCGAAAGCACTACGACAAAATCCTCTCATACTTCTCATTCTTCCACCGAACAACCCACCCCCTCGAAACCAACTCTCAACCAAACCCAATCAACTGAGACGACTGTCTCAAAATCTCCTGCACCCCAAACCCCACAACCACCTCAAACCACCGTTGAAACCAAAAGCACCCAATCGACTGTGAAAACCCAACGATCAGAGAGCATCGCTCCGGCACAAGCACAAGATGACAAATCTCAGCCAAATCCGGATAAACCAATTCTAAAAAAGAATCCGTTATCCAAGGTTAGATTTTTTTCAACCCCTATGTCCAAACCAATAAATATTTCACGTTTTAAAATTATTTTTGCCAATACTTAGGATGAGCCACCAGCAGAACCACCTACACCGGAAATAAAACCAAAACGATTTATAAAGGTGAGAATAGACCATTTTTGAGTTTTGAAAACGTCTCTCCGTCTTATAAGTACGATGCAATTTTTGACGTTTTGATTTTTGTTTTTTTCGCCCCGACGCGGTTTAGCAAATTAAACCGGAGACTGCCGTTGATGATTTGAAAAATGCTAAAGCTATGTTGAAAGGATTTGGAAAGAAAAAGGTATACGTTGCTCTTGAGCGTGTATATAGACGTGGTGCCACAATGTATATTGCTTGTGTGATTATCGATCGTTATGAGATGTACGTGAAGTGACGTGTGAAGCAATTGTATAGGCTTTTTCGTCTGTTTTCATCCTTGTCTCTGACATGTTTTGTAAATACGTGAGTTGTCTGATGTCATATCGAGTGATTTTTTTTTATAAAAACTTTAATGTGTCGAGGAACGTGATATCGTCATTTTCATAATATTTTGTATATAAAAATACGTCTTCGTATTGTCTCATGTTCATTTTGTATATTGTCATATGCAACAGTGTCAGTGGCTAATTGAAAGTGGTACCTAATCATAATTTTTGCGAAATGTGACGTTTTTGAATTTTTTTCATGTCACTGTTTTTTTTATTATTTTTGTTAAATCAATTTTTGTCATCGGATTTAACATCCTTAACCCCTCCCCCCTCCCGTCATCGTTCTCCAGTGCCATTTGATGGATTATAACAAGTGTATGTGTATATGTTGCTTTCAATATGCGAAAAATGGGAAAGTACTCGTATCTACATCAGTTTCAGTTCGCTAATTAAAAAATTTGCATATTCATTTGGGAAAAGAGGACTTCGTCATTGAAATATTGTAAAAGCAGTCAAATAGTTGTGAAAACCATGTAAAATTTCATTACAATTTCTCAAATTTTCAAAAAAAAATCATTGAAAACTTCGTTAAAAAGTACAAAAAAGTCATAAAACGTATCGAAAAATCTCGTAAAAATTGTGGAAATATTCTTTGAAAATCTTTTAAAAATGTTGTAAAAGTGGTTGAAATTATTTTTCTTAAATTTTCATAAAAATGTGAAATAACGGAAAAAGGGTGAAAAATCGTGAAAATGTTGTAAAAAGTTGTGAAAATTTGAGTTTTTTTTTTTACCAGACTTTCGACGATTTTCGTGATTTTTTTCCATGATTTTTGTGGCAACGTCAATTTCAACAACATTTTCAACAATTTTCATGATTTTTTGATCTTTTTTTTCGTATTTTAAATTATTTTTATGAGAATTTCAACATTTTCAAGAGATTTTCGACAATTCACTGATTTTTTGGCCATTTTTTCGATATTTTTGCTGATTTTCTTGACATTTTCAAGAATTTTTAGGAAAGGTTTTGATCATTTTAATTTTTAACAACAATTTCGACCATTTTCATGATTTTTTGATAATTTTTACCATTATTTAAAATAATTTGTACAAATATTCTAGCAATTTTTACAAGATTTTCGACAGTTTTCATTATTTTTTCACCTTTTCTACTATATTTTGTAGATTTGAATAAAAATTTCAAGAATTTTTACGAAATTTTCGACCATTTTCGTGATTTTTTTATCCTGTTTTTCATTTTTTTAAATGTTTTTTGTGAAAATTTCAACTCATAACACTTTTTACGAAGTTTTCGATAGTTTTACTGTTTTTTTTTACTAATTTTACTACTTTTTTTTACTGATTTCCGTGAAAATTTCGACAAGTGGGTATAATAACATTTTTCGACGATTTTCATGAATTTTTGAAAGTTTTTTTTCCATATTTCAAATGATTTTTTAGATTTTCGAGAGTTTTCATGATTTTTTTCTCGTTTTCTATTATATTTTGTAGATTTTCATAAAAATTTCAAGGATTTTTAAAAAATTTTTCGACCATTTCCGTAATTTTTTTATCCTTTTTTTCATTTTTTAAAATGTTTTTTGTGAAAATTCTAACTCTTGACACTTTTTATGAGATTTTCAATAGTTTTCCTGTTTTTTTTTTGCTAATTTTACTATATTTTTTTACTGATTTCTGTGAAAATTTTGGCAAGTGTGTAAATAACATTTTTCGTCGATTTTCATGAATTTTTGATAATTTTTTTTTCATGTTTCAAATGATTTTTATAAAAATGGCCAAAATTTTTATTAGATTTTTGACAGTTTTCATGACTTCTTTGTCCATTTTTGCGATATTTTTGTTTTTTACCAATTTTTATGGCAATTTCAAGAATTTTTCGAAATTTTCGACGATTTTTTTGATATTTGAACCATTTTTACAAAATTTCTACTGATTTTTTTGTCATCTTTTTGACAATTTTAACAGCAGGTTCCACTATTTTCGTAATTTTTTGATACTTTTTACCATATTTTAAATAATTTTTACGAATATTCTAACTGTTTTTACGAAATTCTTGTCAGTTTTATTTTTCATGATTTTTTGAACATTTCTATGATATTTTTGACAATTTTCATGAAAATTTCAAGATTTTTTTCGAAATTTTCGGCGATTTTCATGATTTTTGAAACATTTTTACAAAATGTTTACTGATGTTTTTTCATCATTTTGACAATTTTAACAACAATTTCGACTATTTTCATAATTTTTTGATACTTTTTACCATATTTCAAATAATTTTCACGAATATTCTAACAGTTTTTACGAGTTTGTCAGTTTGATTTTTCATGATTTTTTTGACCATATCTATGATATTTTTGACAATTTTGTAACAATTTCAAGAATTTTTACGAAATTTTCGAAGATTTTCATGATTTTGTTCATGATTTTTTGAACGTTTTAATCATAATTTCAGACGACTCTATTTGAACTACCTTTAAAATTTAAAATTTTCTACGAAACAGTCTTTCATAGGGTAACAAAATGTTTGAAGTAAAAAGTTGACAGAAACTTTCTTGACTACCCCCCCCCCTCGACATATGCCATAACCATTAAAAAATACTAAAAAAATGATAATCGAAAATATTGAAAATCGATACCTAAATCGATGTGTTTGTTCAAAATCGATTCGGAAAAAGAAACATTGAAATCTAAAATCGACAATGAAATTGAATCTTTTGGCCAGGAATTTAAAAAATGACTGATTTATGAAAAATTAAATAAAAAATTGACCAACTTGAAAATCGATTAAGAATATTAAAATTCGATTGGTGCAAAATTTAATAATAATAAAAAATTGACGAATAATTGTCTATTAATCTTGAATTTGAGCCGAAAAATTCGAAAATAAAATTGAAAACATTGGGAATGAAATAAAAATTTTGCAAAATCAATAGAAAAATAGAGAAATGATTTGAAAATTTTTTTCTTGAAAAAAACTTTGTAATTTTTTGTTGATGATATCTTTCAACTTTTATTAATTTTTATGGTATTTTAAATGAATAATTTTCACAAATTTTTCTACTCAAGAAACAAAATATTTGAAGACAAGTAGACTCACCCAATTTCGCATATTGACATGGCACATAATATAAATATCAAACTATCAAAGTCTTACGTCTTTATATTGTAAATATTATGTATCTACGATCATATGATCTTGTGACGTGTTGTCGATAATGTCGATATTGTGCTGTATCATGCTTTCTCACCCCTTCCCTTCCATTCTCTGGCCCAACTCGTACCACATCCCCAAACATTCACACACTCAACATAAATGAATTATAAATCATCTGCATCCAACATCGATGAAGGGATTATCTTGTTGTAAATATATCTACCTACCTACCTACAACCATGCAAAGTGTTGTCGATATTGTGCTGTATTATGCTTTAATCTCTCCCCCCTCTTCTACCCCAACATTTCCATATTTTTTACTACCTATTTACACGTGCCAAAAACACGAATCATTTACAATTTTACATTTTTTTGATGGGAAAACTTCATAATCATGATTACATTACATTTTTTTTTTTGATCCTAAAGAATTTCCTTTTTCAACCACTTAAAAATTCTTCCTGATATTTCTTCTATATTCTCCCTAGATCTGATATTGTTCATTATCATCCTACTTGTTTCTTTGTATATATTGTAAATATCTCTCTTCTCCCCCTCACTTTGATAAAATTATATCGCATGACCCTAATACATTCCTTATTTATATTCATTCGCAGCCGAAAAAAGAAGCAGAACCTGAAACCGTTGAAAATTCAATCGCCCCTAAAAAGGGTCTTAATAAAATCGTAAGTATCTACCTATTCCTATCCGGTGAAGAATGAAAACTCCTTTCTGATCCATATACGATATGATAAATTTGCACGAATCAATTTCAGGGTGAAAAGGAAGAAGTAAAATTAGGCAAAGTTGAAAAAGTTGAAAAAGTAGAAAAAGTCGAAAAAGTGGAAAAAGTCGAAACGAAAAAAGCTCCTCTGAAAAAGGTTTGTATAAATGTGTAGTTATAAGGTGATTTTAGGTATTTCTTCGTGATATGATCAAGGTACAGTATAATGACGTAGTTCTGTAAATACGTAGTTTCATCATCATCATTTTTAGTTCGCGTGATAATGGTAACACTGTGTAGAAAAAGTGTAAAAACCCAACCATCTATAGATCATTTTAAGAGAAAAATGCCCCCTCATCTCTCCAATCACGTCTGTGAATTATTTTCGACAAACTTGCTCCGCTCATCCGTTGTATACGTAATTTATATGTTGTAAAATCAGTGTTGCCGGTGTAAAAAGCGTCAAATAATATGTAAATAGATCGTAGTTTGGTAGCTGAAGATAATTTAGTGTATGTAAATATCTCGTAGAACGTATTGTCGATTGGTAGTTAACTTGACATTGTACATATAGGAACCATCTCCCGAAGAATCGGAGGAAGAGTCAGTGACGGAGTCACGATCCGTTAAAAAAGTAAGTACCGATGTAAATATCGTAGAAAGCTGTAAATTTGTAGACTCAATCGCGTCATTTTTTACACGTTTCATTAGGAAGAACGTAAATCCTCGGTGACTACATCGGAAGAGACATTAAAGGCTAAGAGACCTTCTATTAAGACGGTTGGTATTGAGATTTTTGAGTTTGAGAACAACTTGAGCATGATTTGATAGGTTTTGGCTAAAAATTGGTGATTTGGTTTTGAGCACCGAATTTTAAATTATTCAGTGCAAGTTGGTCCTTATGGTCTAAAAACACAATTTTTTGTTCAAAATTTTTGTTTTTGACAAAAAGTGGAGATTTTGACGAAAAATGACAATTTTTGACAAAAATGACAATTTCTGACTAAAATGACGGTTTTAGACCAAAAATGACGGGTTTTGATGAAAAATTACAATTTTTGACAAAAATGACTACTTCTGACCAAAATGACTGTTTTAGACCAAAAATGACGGGTTTTGATAAAAAATTACAATTTTTGACAAAAAATGACAATTTCTGACAAAAATGACAATTTTTGACAAAAAATGACAATTTTTGACAAAAAAAAAACAATTTTTGACAAAAAATGACAATTTTTGACAAAAATGACAATTTTTGACAAAAAATAACAATTTTTGACGAAAATGACAATTTTTGACGAAAATGACAATTTTTGACAAAAAAAGACATTTTCTGACAAGAATGACTACTTCTGACCAAAATGGCTATTTTTGACAAAAATGACTGTTTTAGACCAAAAATGACAGGTTTTGATGAAAAATTACAATTTTTGACAAAAAATGATAATTTCTGACAAAAATGACAATTTTTGACAAAAAAGACAATTTTTGACAAAAAAGACAATTTTTGACAAAAAGACATTTTCTGACAAAAATGACTACTTCTGACCAAAATGGCTATTTTTGACAAAATATGATAATTTTTGACGAAAATGACAATTTTTGACAAAAATGACAATTTTTGACAAAATAAGACATTTTCTGACAAAAATGACTACTTCTGACTAAAATGACTGTTTTAGACCAAAAATGACGGGTTTTGATGGTAAATTACAATTTTTGACTTAAAATGACAATTTCTGTCAAAAATGACAATTTTTGTTCAAAATGTTCTTTTTTGACAAAAAATGACAATTTCTGACCGAAATGGCTGTTTTTAATTTTATTTTGCTCTTTTTCGAAAATTGAGTTTTTGGCCTTTGAAAAAATGTTTTATGAAATAAGTTGAAAAAAGATCAAAGTTTCTCGGTTTTGCTGAAATTGCAGTATATGAGAGATATCGACTTGAAACAA
>FIZU01057509.1:0-11909 GCA_900064475.1 Pseudococcus longispinus
TACTAAAATTTCAATAAAATCGGTCAACTATTCGGCGAGAAAAAAATTCACACCCTTTTTTTAATTAAAATTCAATATCTCAAAAACTAGGGGGGTGAGGGGTCTGAAACTTTGGTCATGGAAGTTTCTTGAGGGTACCTACCTACCACCCAAATATTGTCCCAATCGGGCTCGGGGGCCGATTCACCATTCTTATCCTCCTATGCCCTTTTACCTACCTATAAATCGAACTATACATGTCAATTTTATTAGAATATTTTTTATCTAGGGAGTCCCAACATAGATAATTTGGTTTATTGCGCTTACTTTTCGTCTCTGTTCAATTTTTCAATGACATTTGCAAAAAAATCAGTTCTTTTGGTTTTTCAAATGTACCATAAAAAATTTAAAAAAAAAAACTTTTGGGACAACGTTGATTGAATTTGCTTTGGTGTAGAAGCAATTCGTCACTGAAAATAATGATTCAGCACCTACCACTAATTATTCGGCACCGACCATTAATGATTTGGCCCCAAAAAAATGATTCAGCATCCACAATTAATGATTTAGCACAAAAAAAAATTATTCGGCATCCAAAATAGTGATTTGACTCCCAAAAAAATGATTTGCCCCCCCCAAATCGGTGCATACGATTAATGATTGGACTTCTCAACACTGAAAATAATGATTTGGCACCGAAAAAAAAAGATTCGACATCAACCATTGATAATTCGGCTCCGACAATTAATGATTTAGCAAAAAAAAAAAAGATTTAGCACCAAAAATAGTGATTTGGCACCAAAAAAAGATTCGGCACCAAAAAAAAAAAAAGTTTCGCCACATGCAATTAATGATTTGACACCTCAACACCAAAAATAATAATTTGACATCGATCATTAATGATTTGACACAAAAAAAAAAAACGATTGGACATCGACCAATAATGGTTCGGCACCGAAAATTATTGCTTTGGCACTCACAAACGAAGGTTTGGTACCCAAAAAAATGATATGGCAACTAAAATAATGTAATGGCACAAAAAATGATTTGGCACCAAAAATAATGATTTGGCACAAAAAAAAATGATTTGGCAATCAAAAAATGACTTGACACCAAAAATAATGATTTGGCACAAAAAAATGATTTGGCAATCAGAAAAATAATTTGGCACCAAAAAAATAATTTGGCACCAAAAATAATGATTTGGCACCAAAAAAATGATTTGGCACCAAAAAAATGATTTGGCTGAAAAAAAAGATTTGTTACCTAAACAATGATTTGGCAATCAAAAAATGACTTGGCACCAAAAATAGTGATTCGGCACCAAAAAAATGATTTAGCACCAAAAATGGTGATTTGGCACCGACAAAAATGATTTGGCAATCAAAATAATGTAACGGCACAAAAAA
This sequence comes from Pseudococcus longispinus, assembly GCA_900064475.1. Classification (NCBI taxonomy): domain Eukaryota; kingdom Metazoa; phylum Arthropoda; class Insecta; order Hemiptera; family Pseudococcidae; genus Pseudococcus; species Pseudococcus longispinus. The sequence continues at coordinate 1,389 of FIZU01057509.1, forward strand.
ACGATTTTGCAATCAAAAAAATGATTTGTCACAAAAAATCAGAATTTGGCACCAAAAAAATAATTTGGCACCAAAAAAATGATTTGCCACCAAAAAAATGATTTGGCTCAAAAAAAAGATTTGTCACCTAAAAAATGATTTGGCAATCAAAAAATGACTTGGCACCAAAAATATTGATTTGGCACCAAAAATAGTGATTCGGCACCAAAAAAATGATTTAGCACCAAAAATGGTGATTTGGCACCGACAAAAATGATTTGGCAATCAAAAAAATGATTTGGCACCAAAAATGATGATTTGGCAAAAAAAAATGATTTGGCAATCAAAAAATGACTTGGCACCAAAAATAGTGATTCGGCACCAAAAAAATGATTTAGCACCAAAAATGGTGATTTGGCACCGACAAAAATGATTTGGCAATCAAAATAATGTAATGGCACAAAAAAAACGATTTTGCAATCAAAAAAATGATTTGTCACAAAAAATCAGGATTTGGCACCAAAAAAATGATTTGGCAATTGGAAAAATAATTTGGCACCAAAAAAATAATTTGGCACCAAAAATAATGATTTGGCACCAAAAAAATGATTTGCCACCAAAAAAAAGATTTGTCACCTAAAAAATGATTTGGCAATCAAAACATGACTTGGCAGTTGGCACCAAAAATATTGATTTGGCACCAAAAAAAATGATTTGGCACCAAAATAATGTAATGGCACAAAAAAACGATTTTGGGATCAAAAAAACGATTTGTCACAAAAAATCATGATTTGGCACCAAAAAAATGATTTGCCACCAAAAAAATGATTTGGCTCAAAAAAAAGATTTGTCACCTAAAAAATGATTTGGTAATCAAAAAATGACTTGGCACCAAAAATATTGATTTGGCACCAAAAATAGTGATTCGGCACCAAAAAAATGATTTAGCACCAAAAATGGTGATTCGGCACCAAAAAAATGATTTAGCACCGACAAAAATGATTTGGCAATCAAAAAAATGATTTGGCACCAAAAATAATGATTTGGCAAAAAAAATGATTCGCAACCCCCTCCAAAAATGATTTAGCACCAAAAATAGTGATTTCGCAGTCAAAACGATGATTCGGCACCGACAAAAATGATTCTGCATCAAAAATTATGATTCTGTACTTCCTCCTTCCCCCCATTATTTGACACCAAAAATAGTGATTTGGCAATCAAAAAAATGATTTGCCACCGACAAAAATGATTCGGCCCCGAAAATAATGATTCGGCAATTTGGCACTGACAAAAATGGTTCAGCACCAAAAATAGTGATTTGGCACCAAAAATAGAGATTTGGCACCGACAAAAATGATTCTGCACCGAAAATAATGATTCTGCCCCCCCCCCCTCCAACAAGTTTACATCAAAAATAATGATTTGGCACCGAAATTAATGATTTGGCACCCACAATTAATGATTTGGCACCGAAAATTAGTTGACACCAAAAATAATGATTCGGCACCCATAATTAATGATTATTTTTGGTCCCAAATCATTTTTTCGGTGCCATATCATTAATTGTTGGTGCCGAATCATTAAATCTAAGTAGGGATACATTAAATGTTGGTATCCATTCATTTATTGTCGGTCCTGAAACCTTAATTTTGGTGCCAAATCCGCATTTTTAGTGCCGAATCTTTGAAATGTCTGAGACTTCACATTTGTCAACTTTTTATGTACGATTTTTGCAACTTATTTCGACGGTTCTATCAAGTTTTATGAAAAGTTTAATAACATATAAGAAATGTAGGTAATTAAAATTGTTCCGGTTATCGAAGGGGGGAGAGATGATTAAAAGTGTAATGTAAAGTAAGATTTGAAAAATTTCCCATCATTTTTTTAAAGAAGCACATCTATTTTGAGCTCGATAAAAAGATACGAGGGCAAAAGTTTAAGACATTTTGGACTATTTTCTATAGATTTTAAAAACTTCACGATCTTTTCTCAAATTTTGTCAACGTTTTTCAACTTGGATCAATTTTTCCAACTTTTGTCCAAATTACCCAATTTTCTAAACTTTTCGATATTTTTTAATACATGAAGTGGGCGAAGGGAGTCCAGACTGCAGACCCCAGTTGAAGCCATTACTGAATTTCCGACATTTCAAATGGAATTGTATCTTTCTGTAATGGTGAAAATTAAAATTCGCATTTAAAATTGGAGACATTTGGTTTGAGTTTAGTTACTAAGAGAAAATATTATTGAGTGGTAGGAGGAGGGGGTGGAAAAATAGTCAATTGGGTCTCAGAATTGGCAATTTTCCATTTTTTTTAGACCCTTCGGTAGATATTTTTCGTTCTGAATTTTCAACTTGCAATTCATCTTTGTGAATTATTTCCATATTATTTTCAGATCCAAGTAAAACCAACCAATAGTACTCGAACGCTGGCCCAAACCAACGTAAACGCCACCACCACCATGATCCTGCTAAACAACCTGACCGCCGGAACCAGCTACACAGCTCGTGTAGCAGCTCACACGAAAGCTGGCTATGGCCCTTATAGCGGAGCTGTGCCATTTTTCATGGATCCAAATATAACCACCAGTAGTGCTTTCACATCAAATAGTCTGGATTTGTGGTTTATCGTATTGCTAGCTGTGTTCGTGGTCTCATTGGCTGTCGGTATTGCATTATTGTTATACCTGAGGAAGAAACAAAACAAGGAGAAAGATCTGGGACATTTCGATGGTACGATTGATACCGTTTTTATAAATCTCGTACAATTTTCTTTCAATTTTTTTTTTGCAAACTTTGAAATAAAATTAGTCACTGAGAAAGACGTGTAAAAAAAATTGTTTATTTACAGTACCCGTGGTTAGCACCGATTTATCACATCTACGTATGGCCGGCATGCGAGGAGTGAACTGCGGCAAGGATACGCTATGGATTGATGGCGGCTGGCATACCGTCCAGGAGAAAGAAGGAACCGATGTAAATTCGTCGAATACAAAAGAAGGCAGCGTTATTGATTACGCCGAAGTAGATAGCTGCAATTTATCTACATTTTATAATCCCTGCAAAGGATTACCATCGCCTGGTAATCCCACCCCTTACGCTACCACCATTTTGTTATCGTCTAAAGAATGCAACGTAAGTTTCACCTACTCGCACGTGTGTTTATATTCGATTAATTTCGTAATCCGGACTACGACGAGAGTATTTTTCATGCAACTTTTTTTGTTCTGTTTCGCCAACAGGAATCAAGTCAAACTTGCGGATCGAGAAGTTCGACGGAGAGGAAAACTTTGAGCTCGAGCGACTCCATTAAAAATAGCGCCGATCAACATTCCCCGGTGTATAGAGGTACGTGATGTGTGTATATTTGTAGGAGGTACTTCGTTGTGCGGTTTTTTTTCCTACTCCGGATTGCTTTTTTTTTTTTTTATAAATGTATTTCCCCAACAGTTCATTTGATTTCGCCGCCGACTTGAATCGTGTATATATTTATACGTGTGGAGATTTTTTTATTTTATACGATTTATATGTACGTATGTGTGCGTAGGCGATACCATAGAAAGAGAGAATAAACGAAAAGACAGCGGAAGTTCTGGATCAGTGGTACATTGGTCGGATTTTCAACCTTCCTCGTCCGAATCTACAAATCGTCTTTTAAATTCGCAAGTAAGTCGTTTATTCGTCGTATTCTCAAAGGATGATGATACGTTTTTGTTGTTCTGTGTCTGCGTTTCATCCGCGCACTCGGAATAATAAAAATTATAGCGGGGTGTTTCTCTTCGAATGTAATCGTGCTGGATGTAATTTTTTCCTACGCTTTGTTTCAGAAACCTTTTCAATCTAGTCATAAATACTTTAAGCAATATTGCGCCGATTCGCCGCAACGTAGAGTTGATAATTGTAATCGTATCAATGGCAATGGTAGGACCGAACTTAAATATCATCCGCCCCCGGAGGAGCATCCGCCGCCTGTTAGTATTTAGTGCTTTTTTGCATTATTTGTTTTTAAGTGTATTTTGTAATTTTCTGTGATGTGGGGAGAATGAGGAGAAAGTTTGGGGAGTTTAGAGAGGGAATTTCTATTGATGTAATTTATCACAGATTCGGAAAAAAATTAATTTTTTTTTCTACGGGTGGGGGGTGGGGGGATAAGTCAGTTTCCTTCGTCTGAATCCTATTTAGAATCGATTTTTTGGCTGAAATAAAGGTGCTACGAAAAAAATGCCAGGAACCAAAATTGTAAAACATAAAATTTTCTTTCTTTTATAATCCATAAGTTTTTTTTCTATGAGGCTTAGTTTTCGAGATTTTTGCAGTCCAAGTTCAAAATTAGATACATACACATAATGATATTTTTCACATTACGAAATTTGACTGCAAAAATTACGAAAATCAAGCCTCCAGGAAAAAACTAATAATCTGATGCAGAAAGAAATTTTTATGCTCTACAACTTTGGTCCTTAGCATTTTTTTTCGTAGGATTCCTTAGTTGGGCCAGAGAAAATGCATGTTTTTGGGAAGAAAACACATTGTTGCAAATTGGGAAACTGACTTATGGCCCCCCCCCCTGTATTTTTGGTGAAAAGGTTTTTAGGAGCAGTTTTAATAATTCCATGATGTTTATTCTTCTTTTTTTATTTGAAATAATTTGGCCTCAAACCATTAAAAATGCTTTTAAAATGAAAAAAATTCAGAACTTTGAATATTCATTTTTTTTTTTGTCCAAATTGTCTACATTCTTCATAGATGAGAAAATTGAATTTTGAATATTCGTAATTTCTAGAGGCCCGGATATGAAACCAGTTTGAAAAAATAAATAAATAAAATAATTATTCTAACTTGTTAGTTGAATAACTATAACATTAAAAATGGCGAAAAATTACAAAAAAGAATGGAAATATGTTTGAAAAAGGGAAACAAATTTCAAAACGTCTTTTTTATTTTAGATAAAATTTATTCCGGCTTTTTAAACATGTTTTAAATAGTTCGAAGTAGTGGACTGTTTTTGAAATCGTAGGACTGAATCTTCGAATGGTTTCATTTGAATAGTTGTTTTATTTTTTCTTAAATTTTGCGGTTTTTAACTTTTTTTTTTTTTAATTTCACAATGTTTTTAATTCTGAATAGTTTCTTTTGTAATTACGAATTTTAATCTAATTTTTTTTTAACTCTAAATTTTTCAAAAAAATTATTAACTTTTCCGAGTTTTGATTTTTTGAATTACAAAATTGTTCGAGAAATTACTCATTTTTTCCAAGTTTTGATTTTATTTTTAATTTCACACGTGATTTCAATTTTAACTAGTTCCATGAATTTTGTAATTTTGGATTTTTTTTTATTTTCAATTTTTCTAAATTTTGATTTTTAAAATTGTCCAAGAAATTACCCATTTTTTCCAGTTTTATTTTTATTTTTTATTTTTTTATTTCACAATTGTTTTCAATTTTAACAAGATTTTGTAATTACGAATATTTTTTAATTCTAAATTTTTTCGGAAATTTTCAATTTTTTGGAGTATCCATTTTTTTTAAAGTTTTGATTTTATTTTTTATCTTTCAATTTCCCAATTGTTTTCAATTTTAACAAGTTCCAAGAATTTTGAAATTACGATTTTTTTAGAATTCTAAATTGCTTCAAAAATCACCCATTTTTTCCAAAGTTTCAGTTTATTTTTTTTGATTTTTTGATTTCACAAATGTTTTCAATTTTAATTTTAAATTTGTCCAAGTTTTGATTTTCTAAATAAGGAAGTGTCCATTTTTTCCAAGTTTTGATTTTATTTTTAATTTCACAGTTCATTTCAATTTTAACTAGTTCCACGAATTTTGTAATTTTGAATTTTTTTTTATTTTCAATTTTTCCGAGTTTTGATTTTTCAAATTAGAAAATTGTTCAAGAAATTACCCATTTATTCAAGTTTTGTTTTTATTTTTTATTTTTTTATTTCACAGTTGTTTTCAATTTTAACAAGTTCCATGAATTTTGTAATTACGAATATTTTTTAATTCAACATTTTTTCAGAAATTGGTCAATTTTTCTGAGAAAATTGGAAAATTATTCAAGAAATTATCCATGTTAATTTTGATTTGATTTTTTATTTTTTTATTTCCCAGTTGTTTTCAATTTTAACAAGTTTCATGAATTTTGTAATTACGATTTTTTTTTTAAATTCTAAATTGTTCCAGAAATTGGTCAATTTTTCTGAGTTTTGATTTTTAAAATTAGAAAATTGTTTCAGAAATTACCCATTTTTTCCAAGTTTTAGTTTTATTATTGATTTTTTGATTTCACTAATGTTTTCAATTTTAATTTTAAATTTGTCCAAGTTTTGATTTTTTAAATTGGAGAAATGTTCAAGGAAGTGTCCATTTTATCCAAGCTTTGATTTCTTTGAACTAAATAGATTATGCAAATTGGCTCATTATCTAATTGTCAAGATTTTATTTTGAAAATGTCGTAACTGATTCAGTTCAATACACTTTGGTTGAGGGGGGAGGGGAGGTGCAGAATTATGTTTTAGTTGAAAGAATAATGTTAGATGTATTTTTTTTTTAGTTGAAAACATTTGTACCTAACCTACTTATTTTGGTTTGGAAATATTGAAAAAAATCGTTAAAATTCCATGCAAATTGAAGAATTTTACCCTCCTCCTCCTCCCCTTATCAATTTCATGATTATAAATTTTTCAGATTTTTATTCAGAATTTTAGCAAAATATTTTTGAGCATTTGTAATTTTTTTTTTTTTATATTAGATCCCCAAATTATTTTAAAAAATTGAAAATTCAATTGGAAAAATATCTTAATTTTTTTGAAGGTTTCTAAAATTTTCAATATCTGGCACCTTTTTCAAATTTTACCAATGTCAAAATTTTGAAAAACGTTTCAAAGATTATTTCAACATTACTCTCAATGAAATGTGACAAGTTTTACAAATTTTTGATTTTTTTTTTTTTCGTTTCTTCAATTCTTACAATGTATTACTTTTTAAGGCAATTTTCAATACTTGAGTACTTATTTAAAAATTTTAGATTTTTAAAATTTTTTACGAAATTGCTCCTTTTTTCAAAGTTTTGATTTTTTAAAAAATTAAATTAGTTTAGCAAATGAACTCATTACTTGTTGGTTGTGCCTTTATTGATCAATATCAAAATTTTTTTTTTAATTGTATATTCGTAGCTGATTCAGTTTTACACGTTATTCGATTCAAATCATGTTTAATGGGAGGTGGCTGAAGGATGGGGGGGGGGGCTTGTCTTTCCTCTATGGCAGAATAATATTTTAGTTGAAAAATTGAAAAAGTTGTGCTTTGAATTGAGAAAGTGTCAAAATTCGGTCCAAGTTGATGAATTACAATCCTCCCTCTTCTTGATTTCATATTTATAATTTTTTTAATTTTTGAAATTTTTATGCTTGATTGTATCAATTTTTTGAACCTTTGTAAATTTTCGTTTTTCGTTAAACCCTAAAATTATTTCTAAAAATTAGAAATTCAATTGGAAGAATGTTGTATGTTTTCTGAAGATTTCTAAAATTTTTAATTTTTTAATATCTAGCATATTTTTCAAAATTTACAAATGTTAAAATTTTGAAAAAATTTCCTAGAAGTTTTTTAAATTTGATGTGACAAGTTTCACTGATCAATTTTTTGTCCTTTAATTCTTACAATTCTTCAATTTTCTAAATTTCATCAGATTTTCTATGAAAGTTTTAATTTTTATGCAGGTATTTTTGAATCTAGCATTAAACATGAATCACATTCGTTAAAAAAATAATTTTTTAAGCTGAAAATTTATAAATTTCATCAGATTTGTGAAATTATCAAATTCATGTTAAAAAATTTTCTTGCATAAAAAAATTCACTCTCGCTAAAGAATCTACTTTTGAAGTAATTTTTGTGATGTTTTTTAAATATCAAATTAAAAAAAAAATATTATCAATTTATTTTCACGAATACTTGAATTTACAATGAATTAAATATTTTAATTTTAAGGAGTAATTTAACCGTCTTATGAATTTTTTCACATTTAATTTCAATTTTGAGATTTCTTTTTCTTTTTAATTTTGAGCATTGAAATACCTTTTTCTCCCTTATTTCCAAATCTTCGCAATAATTACGTTTTAAATTAATCTAAAAAAAAATTATTTTTTTTACCAATATTCATAACCTGATTTTTAATCGCAATGTTTTTAATTCGCAGGTACCATTTTTAAGACCTACTTTTAAAGATAGCATACCAAGACACAGTCATTCATCAGGATCTACGAACAGCGGTAGTTATTGTTCTCGGAAGAGTCGCCACAAGTACGCACCTTGCAATAAAATACCATCCGAATCGGAATTCGAAAACGCTTCTCTATTAGAAATCCAAGCAGATATTGGAAGGTAAAAATTATCAAACCAGATTGAAATTATTCGAAAGAATTTTTTCAAAACTAATACAATCTTTAATTAATTACAGATCGGCAGCTCATCAAGTGAGATTCATTTCAAACGTCGCAGCAAATAATAAAGATTGCAGTGTACAATCTTCGTTACCTAGTTTGATTAATTATAATAATCATCGTAAGTACTTAAAATACTAATTATTATACAACGTAATCGAATCGAAACGCAATATTATCAATATTTTGCAATTTATTTACAGATAATTGGCCAAATAATAAATATTACGAAGACGACGACGGCGGTAGCTGCAACAGTAGTTGCTCATGTAGCGAATCCTCTTGCCTGTACGCTGAAGGAGCCCAATGTCCTGTCGCTCACAAGGTGTAAAAATCTCTCCTATCTTACATACCTACTTATTTCTTACTCGATTGATATGTAATAAAAAAAAAAAGAAAGCAAACCTTATGTGATTAATAGAGATAATATAATGAAAAAAAAAACTACTCGTTATACTAGTCAATATATCTTGCATTTTTTTTATCATGTTTTATTTACATATCTTAAATACGACCGCGTTGTTGATATTTTTTTTTCTTTCGTTTATTTTAGTTTTATTATTATTTTTTTAAATTGTCGTTGTATGTATTTTACGTACTCGGATATTATTTTGTATGTATGCAACAGCGAGAATGTTGTATTCGAAACGATGTGCCAAGTACTGCCATTTTTATAATGTTATATTTTCATGCTTACGTGCTTCAGAAGAAAGCGTTTGATTTTTTTTTTTTTACTGTGTAAATTGATATTCTGTTATTTTTATCTCTTCTTTCTTTACCTATCGTTTTGTACGCTTACCTATCGAAACCAGCGGGGGAAATTACCGGTTGAAAATTTTCAAAATGGTTGTTCGCGCAAATGAAAATCTTCCTTTTGAATTTTCATGTTCCTAATTACGTATGTACGAAAATTACGCCAAGTATTACCTCCTAATCTCGATGGTTGGATGCTTTGTACCTTAATATGTATTTTCCTCCCATTTTATTTTATACTTTCGTAACATTGTAAATATAATTCGGATTTGTTGATCTCGAATGCGTAGCATTTATGATGCTGATGCTTGCACGACTCAAAAGTGTATAGGTGCAAGCTGATGTTGTAGTTTTGTACGTCGATTTATAATAATGTGCCTTAATACATAAGAACACTCGTGTAAATTTTCATTGTTATTAAGTCGATTATTTACCATTACGTTTATCTTGACATTTTTTTTTTATTTATCGATTAGGGCGAAATATAATTTTGTTTTATTGTGGCTGCGCTTCTTTATAATTTAATTATTATTGTTGTATTTTGTAGATTTCTCGATATAAACGTTGAATGATTAAAAATTTTATTTTTTCGAATACGTGTGTTATTTTTACGATTGGTGGTTTTCTATTAGGTGGTCATCAAAATCAAGAAAAAATATGGAAAAAATTTGGATATCTGTCTAATTTCATTTTCCCAAAGTTGGTAGCCGGTAGCTCAGGCGAGAAAAAATTCAATTATTGTACATATTCGACGACCTTATTACACTCCATTTCACTCCATCAATCATAAAAAATGAAAAAAAAGAAAATTCTGTTATCAAAATACAGAGTAGGAACCCTAATTGACGTAAAAAATTTTTAAAAATTTAAATTTTAGGCACCATCAAAATATATGATTGACGGATAACCTTATTGACGTAAAAAAATGAAAAAATAAATAATTGAAAAGCAAAATTATAATTAAAAATAATAAAATTACATCGTAATTGATAATTTTTCCATGAATTATTAATTAAATCGTAAAAATAATAGCGCCAATGGATTCCGCGCATCAAAAAACCATGATTTTGACATTTTGTACGATCATTTCGATTGAAAAAACAATTAAAAATGATGATTACCACTTATTAAAAACGAAATTGGCGAAAATTTGCGCCATAAATGGCTATTTCTGCATTAATTATTCATTTAATCGTGAAAACAATAGCGCCACTGGATTCCTCGTATCAAAAAACCATGATTTTGACACTTTGTACGATCATTTTTAGTGAAATAACAATTAAAAACAAACATTTCAAAAATATTTCAAAAATGCCTTAAAGAGTATGCAGCCAAACTTACATCG
>FIZU01057511.1:0-17706 GCA_900064475.1 Pseudococcus longispinus
ACCATTATGAACTAGCAAAATTTTTCCGTAACCGATTCTGTAGGTTTTTTTTTAGGTAGCAATTCCGCGGTGATTATAAAAAGGGCTTTACAAAAATACCCAAATACTGGTAACTTTCTTCAGCTCAAGTTTTTTTGAAAAAATATTCACTTAATTTTTTGGCCAAAATTTTAAATAGACCTCCCTTTCTCCCTGGCACAACATCATATCCACTTTTGAACCACGAGTTCGTACAAATATTCGAGAAACAATATTTAAACTGGAAAGAAAACACGAGCAAGAGGTACGTACGAGTATCTAGACCTAGGTAAATATAGCCAGCGCACGTTGCAGTAAATAAAATTTACCTAAACGAATTACATAACAGGTCAACTTTTTCATTCTGGTAGCTTGACTGCTGCAAAAGATGAACGAAACTTGAACTAAAAGCTGTACCTTTATGATAAACTATCTTCTATTTTACATAATGTCTTTGCGAGTAAAAGTGAAGTTTATTTTCATTTTAACGTATATTTATGGTTAAATTTTTAAAACGTCGTGCTCGTGCTCGTGTATACACATATATTCAAAAATAATATAAACCAGCGACTCTCGTGCATGTGGAATTTTTTTTCAAAAAAAGATTTATACAATTGAATAACCGCTTCTACCTGTACAGTGTACATACGATGAATTCGAGTAGATATATTATACCTACCTAGGTAGCTCTACGATAAAGATATTAAATACCAAATTGATGAATCCATTTCATATACGTCAAGCCACAACCAACTCCCTATAGAGATACTTACCTATAAATAAGTATTTTTAATCCGACACTTGGTGAAAAAAAATAAAATCTACACCAAGACGATTCTCATTCATTGCTATACCATTAACGCGTACACCGGGATTACTTACTGCGGCATCGTATTAACTCCTAAAACCACAATCCTTCCAGAAACCGAGCTCTATCTAGCTCCGGGTACCTACTACCTACTACCTACCTACGAGCTCGACGACGGGGCACGGATCGCGGGGGGCAAACGAATTTAAAGGAAATAACAGTCCGTGTACTTGGCTCGTTTCAATACCATAGATAATATCATCCACATTGCTGCTCGAAATACACCACGACGACGAATTCAAATCCAAAAACGGTACTACATTTGAGGATTTTCGCATTGAATTATACTTGCCATTTCAATTCCGAGTAAATATCATCCTAAAGCTATTCGCGTCGTCGTATAAATAATAAACCGCAAACTTCAACCGATTCCTCGAGAGCAAAACGTGTAAATGAGTCGAGCTACTATGTGTCAAAAACAATTTCACACAGTTTCCACCTGCGTTTCTTATCTCGGCTCGAGCTCTCGCTCCCTCTGTCGCTCCGCTGCAAACGATACGTAGACTTTTTTAAATTACCTCTCTAAGTGGCTTTTATTATTAAATTTTATTAAATTAAATACCCCGGATGGCGCGACGCGGCGGCTGTTTCGAGTGGTCCTAAAACTCGACGCGGTATTTTCAGTCGACGAGTCGTAAAGAATTTCGTTTTAATTAAAATATTTAGGTAGCCCAGTTTTCTCTTATCTTATCGTACTTATCTGTAAAGGGGGGGGGGGAAATTAAAGCGAGAATAGAATCAATTTTAATACTCGAAATGACGTAGGTATTTTTCACGTTACGTCGAAAAACCTCTAGAATGTTTGTTTGAAGATGGGAAAAAATTCAATTCCGTGCTATCAAAAGATTCCATCGAGCAACAGGTTCAATTCAACGAATACTTTCGTTTGGCCTTATTACCGATTTGTTTTTGTTAGGTATTGTATTTTTTTTTATTTACTTTTTTCACCGAATACAGCACCCATTTGCACCATATCTATTCTAAATTCTTGCTTTTTTCCTCATTTACCAAATGTACTTTGTTTTTTTCATGGATCCAATCTCCCTGCGGTTGCTTTCTTCCATTCTGACGACTCGTCACTCAAAAAAGCCTCTCGACTCGATAAATATAACAGCTTACGAGGCGACATCCACCAAATTATAGGTACAACGATAATGTCTCAAACTTGCTCAAAAGTTAAAAATTATCTCAACATTTCTAAATTAAACTGCTCAGAATTTAGGCCAACATTTCAAAACAACAATCGACAAAAAAATTTCCAAAAGAAATCATCTCAAACTAAAGCTTACTCAATTTTTTAACAAAATTTTCTTCATTTGCAACAAAAATTTGCTAAATTTTTTCAAAACAAAAACTTATTTTGAAATTCTTAAACAAAAATTTGCTGAAAATTTTTTACCCATGTTTAGAATCATTTATCGAAAATTTTCTCAATTTTTTTCAATAAAAATTTGCTCGATAAGTTTCTAAAAATTCTCAGAATATCTTTCTACACAAAAAGTTGCTTCGAGTTCTTCAACAAGAATTCACCTTAAAATTTTTCAACGAAACTTGGCACAGAATTCTTATCCTACCAAAGTAGGGTATGTTTATCAACAAAAATTCTGCTCAAAATTTTACAATAAAAATTTACCTAGGTTACATTTTCATAACAAAAATTTGTTCAGAATTTTCCAACAAAACTTTTTGTAATAATTTTCACCGATTAAAAAAAAGTAAATAAACTCATTTCGAAATTTCTAAACGAAACTTCGCTAAAAATTCTGCTAGACATTTCAAAAACAAAAATTACCTCAAAAATTTCAAGCAGAAATTAAAAATATAATTCGGAAGTGTTCGACTAAAAAGGTTCAATTTTTAAAGAAAATTTGCTTGATATGTTGCAACGAAAATTTGCTCAATTCTTCATCAGAATTTTTTGTCAAAGTTTTACCCAGAACATTTTATCAACATTTTACTCAAAATTGGTATGTACTCGTAATTTTTTATCAAAACTTTACTCGAAATTTTTGCAACATCTAATTGAAATTATCAAACAAATACTCAAAATATCTACACAAAAATTTTTCTATAATTTTCTATCAAGATTTTAATACGAATTTTTTGTCAAAATTTTACCTATCCCTGATTTTTCTAATAAAAATTTTACTCAAAATTCTCTTAAAACTTTTTATTGAAATTTCAATCAAAATTTTTCATCAGAATTTCATCAGCCAGAATTTTCTATCAAAATTTTACTCGAAATTCTTTCGACACTTGATTGAAATTAGAAAAAAAATTTGATATCTACACACCAATTAATCCAATTTTTCTATCAAAATTTTATTTTGAATTTTTTGTCAAGATTCTATTCTGAATTTTTTGTCAAAATTTTATACTGAATTTTTCGTCAAAATTTTACTCAAAATTTGCATAAAATTTTTTCATCAATATTTTTCTTCGGATTTTTTTTCAAAATTTTACTCAAAATTTTTCATAAAGATTTTACACATGATTTTTCACCAGAATTTAATCATTAAGAATTTTTTATAAAAATTTCGCAGAAAACCTTCATCAAAATTTTTCATCAAAATTTACTCAAAATTTTTATCACAAAAATTCATTCGAAACTACCAAACATATTTTGCTTATAATATAGCTACAGAAAAATTTATTCAATTTTTTATGAATATTTCACTCAAAAACTTTTCATCAAAATTTTTCATAAAAAATTTACTCGAAATTTTTGCGACCAAAATTCATTTGAAATTACCAAACAAACTTTGCTCAGAATTTCTACAAAAAAATTAATCTAATTTTTTTATCAAAATTTTACTGTAAATTTTTCATCAAAATTTCTCTCAAAATTTTACATTAAGATTTTACTCAGAATTTTTTATTAAAATTTTATTCAGAATTTGCTATCAAAATTTTACCTACTCAAAATTTTTTACTGAAATTTCACTCAAAATTTTCGCAACAAAAACACATTTAGTTATATATTATGTACTGAATCTGTTCAAGTTTATCAACAAAAATTTTGTTCAAAAATTTTAAAAGAAAAATTTGTTCAGATTCTTTCAAAAAATAATTTAAATGTCAATTAAGTCGAGTAAAAATTGAGCATTTTACGCAGAATAAATTCGACACTTACGAAAATTCCATACTTCCTATTTGGAAACTAATTTCAAAATTCGAGGGGTTCGAATTATCATGAACATAAAGACATCTTTTTTGACTCAATTGGTTACATCTACAGGATCAGAAAATATTGTGATTTTACTTTTGTTTTTACAAAAATTGATCAATATTTGCAGCACAAGTTTCACTATTGTACCACTTCTTTACTTTTAATCGTAAAGTTAATGACGGATTCGAGTTCAGAAGGGTTAAATTATATGGAAATGATACCAAACGTACTCCATCTTTGTATGTGCAAAAATAAGGATATTTTCACTCTAAAACCACCCTCTTGCGGTAATTTTTGATAGCCCTTCTTCCCCAAAAATTTCTTTCGTCTTATGCTAAAAAAAAAAAGTAAGTATATCCTGCCTCTCTACTCTTCCATGCTAACCGCTTAGACTACATTTATAATAATACATATTACAGAACTTGAAAGTATCGATACTTTAATTAACACGTTAACGCGATTTTCCCCTCTTAATTAACGAAACAAGAGCTGCAAGCGAGAGACAGTATGAAAAAAATTGAAATGTTGATACCATAGGTACCACAGCAAAGCCTCTGTTTAGTGTCGGGGTCGGTCATCTCGTTCTATAAAAACACGATGCATAAATTTTTATAGTATTTTAGTATTTTCGGCCTGTATTTCGAGCTATTTAAAAGTTTGCGCAGCCGAGAACAGAACATTAACCGCTCTTTATTATGGGCTAGGTGCGAGATTCTTTTTTTTTTCATATAATACCTGCGTAAAAACAAGAAAATATTCCGCTGGCTGGGATTCATTGCGATTCCGAAAGTGTCGCTTTGGCGATGTTATTCTCATACCGAAAAGAAAGCAGCGTTCGTATTTTCGGGTAGTTTTGAGCTAACGAGGGTTTCGATTCGATATATTGTCAACAATACGAGTCTAATAGGCTATTTTAAATAAATAGGTACGAATTGAGTTTTTGTTTGAATCCTGATTTGGTTTTTCATATTTTTTTCCTGAAATTTTCCAAAATTCAAAAACTAAGAATCTCTCAAAACTCTAAAATTGAGGGAGCTACCACGATTTGAAAATTTGCAGGCTTTGTAACTCCTTCAATTTTCAAGTTGGGCAAAATTTTGTAAGAGTAATTTTTTGTTGAGCTTTTTGAGCTCTGCAAAATGATATGGTAATTTTTTACCTAAC
This sequence comes from Pseudococcus longispinus, assembly GCA_900064475.1. Taxonomy (NCBI): domain Eukaryota; kingdom Metazoa; phylum Arthropoda; class Insecta; order Hemiptera; family Pseudococcidae; genus Pseudococcus; species Pseudococcus longispinus. The sequence goes on from FIZU01057511.1 coordinate 5,220, forward strand.
TCCAAAATTGAAAGAGCTAAAACCATTAAAAAGATAATTAGTAACATTAATTTCTCAAAATTCAATTTTTTTTTTTCAAAATTTTTTCGAAATTGTCTCTCATGTTTTCAATTTTGGAGTTGGGCAAAAAATTATTAGCTTATTTTGTAGAGCTTAAAAAGTTCAATAAAAATTGATTCTCATAAAATTTTGCATAAGTTAAAAATTGAAGGAGTTACGAAGCTTACAAATTTTCAAATCTTTGTATCTCCTTCAATTTTAGAGTTAGGCAAAACACGAATATAACTCATGTTGTAAAGCTTAAAAAGTTGTGCAAAAAAGTTTTTTGAAAAATTGCCTATCTATACTATCAGCGGAGTTACGACGTTTTGAAGCATCTAGCAGGACTAGTGCATAACTTTGCCCCTTCAAATCCTGGAGTCGGTAAACATACATACACTTATGTAGTTTGGGTAGGTGCATCTCTTGTTTGAAGGCGAGGAACTGCAACCAAAACACCTTGTATGTGTACCATTTTCAAATTTGTATTAAACTTTGTGTTGTTGCTTAAAAAAATTACGAAATTTTGAAAAAATTCCTCAAACTTCTGATTTTTTTTTTTACCTGACACGAGTGTACACGAATTTCATACTTTTTTCGTATTTTTCGTCCCTATTTTTATAGTTTGTAATTTTTCAGCAAAAAGCGTAGAATCAATGAACTTGGCAGTCTTCAAAGGCTTTCAGTACTTTCACACTTTTTTAGAGTAATAAAGGGATCGCTCTGTTTGAAATTTTTATCAAAAAGCAGGGAATCGTAATGTATGGAAAAAATATCGTTATCGATTGAAATAATCTAAAATCCTCGTCAACAATTCGAAACAAAAGCCCTCGATCTAATCAAAACGAGTACATTCGTCGCATCATTTGAACCCAAAACGCCGACAAAAAATTCGCTCAAAAAAACGCATACACCGTAACATATCTACTTACGTAATTACGAGGTAAATTGAATTTGTAGCCTAATTCACTTTTCATCTCAGTACCGCGGCATATTAAAAGCAAAGCGAGATACAGAAGACAAAACAGCGTAAAGTCGTACCGAGGTAATTCATACCCAGTCATTATACATATTTAGGATAAAATTGCACCTCGTACCGTACGCGGCAATTTAGCTTTTAAAAACAACACACCAGTACCAGTATACGTAACAATTTCATGCAAGCGAAGAGGTTACACCATTACTTTCGTTAGAAGGTCATAAAACGCTGCGCAGCATACCTATGAAAAATTTCGCTATAGCGTAACCGTAAAAAATGTTTTTAATTTAAAACAGAATAACTCTGGCCATCTTTTTTGCATTGTCCCTAAGAAAGAAAAAAAGGATACCTAAGAAAAAAAACTCTCGTAGCCTGTTTAACGTCGCGTTGCTGGAGATTTACAAACGTAAATAATGAATTCATCAAGTTTCACGTCAAATTTAACGTAAAACGGATTCCATGCTAAGCCTATTGCGAAGAAAACGTCACTCGAAAGTCGAAACTGGACTTGAAATAACGCAACGCATATTGCCAGCGGTCTAAACCGCGAAATCATTTTCGTCTACATAATAGGAGCACCTAAGTACCCTCGCTAGGTATTTTAATGAACAAGGGTCGAGATTTATACGTATTTTTTTTAGTGCGGTGTTTTCTGTACCCAGGAAGTTGATGAGGTGTGATTTTTATTGTCAACGAAAAGTCGAAAAGTATCAAGTAATGGGGTTGAAGAAAAGTTGGATGCGTTGAAATTTCGAAGCTTTTGCAAGAAATGATTAAATATTAACAGTTTAGAGATACCATGTGTGGGGATAGGGAGGAGAGTGAGTCACCTGACAAAATTTTGGAGTTATTAAGATGATCAAACTTTCACTTAAGGAAAAAGTCCCCGCCATTTTCGTATTACGCGTGAAACTATAAAACATAGGATATGCAAACAGTTGCCGAGCCCTTTCTTTTTGCATTCAGACATTTTGCCTAACCGATGGTTTTTAGGCGAATGCTGTCCATCCTCAACGATCGAATTCCGAATAAATTGATATCTACGAATCGTATTCAACTTGTTCCTCGATTGAAAACATATCTACCAAAAATTTTACCTTTGTTGCGAACCCACGAATAAGAAAACACGAGCATTTCCAAACATATTCTCAGACATCACGTTACATCATATTAAATTCATTTCATAGGTTGCTTACCTGAAACACGAAAGATAAAAATCACAAATTAATACAATTTTGTCAAATTTTTTTGGACTTTGAAATTTTTTAAGATTTCTAGTTGTTTTTTGGCGTTGGAAATTTTTTGAGTTGTCAGACAAACACCTAAAACTTTTTGGACTTGAAAAATTTTGGAATTCACTCTAAATTTTAGACATTTTTTGTCAGGCATAATTCTTTCACTTGAAAATTTTTCCGAGGTTATACTTATTTTATACACTAGGCGGCTGGGCCGCTTTGCTACCCAGCCGCCTGCCATATCTGATTAAAATTGTCAATTTTTGTCAAAATTGCCATTTCCTCAAGTTAGAAAGTGTGATTTTTGGTCAAATTCTTCGTTTTTCATCAATTGTTTTTCTGTCCAAATTATGAGTTTTCGGTCAAAATTGTCATTTTAAGGTAAAAGTCGTCATTTTTGGTCTAAATTGTCATTTTTTGCAAAAATTGTCGATTTGAAGGTAAAAATTGTCTATTTTTTGTCAATATTGTCATTTTTTGATCTAAACTGCCACTTTTTGTCAAAATTGTAATTTTTTGGTTCGGAATCGTCATTTTTATAATGAAGTCTGACAAAATGTCTAAAAGTCTTTTTAAGCTTTTTTAAAAATGTCACTAACACATTAAGTCTGACAAAACGTCAAAAAGTCACGAAACAGACACGCCGTGGATTTTATATTATAATGGATGGATTTTGTCAGACAAATTGTTTAGAATTTTTTGACTGAGATAATTTTAGAATTCACCCAAATACCTAATAACCTTTTAAATATGTTGCGAGTTGATTTTTAGCATTTGTAAATTCTATCACCCCGACTTTCGGACATTTTGTCAGACTTTTTCAGACTTGAAAAAGTTTTAAGATTTATTTTTGGTTTTTTGGCGTTGGAAAATTTTAGAGTTGTCAGACAAACACTTTGGATTTTTTGACTTGAAAAATATTAAAATTCAACTTTTAGATATTTTGTCGAGCATAATTCTTGAAACGGAAAAATTCTAAAATAAGCCGGACTGTTAAACATTTTGTCACATTTTTTTGGACTTGGAAAAATTTTCAGATTTTCATTGACTTTTTGAACATAGAAAATTTCAGAGATACCTAATGCTGATTTTTAGACATTTTTTCAACCAAACAATTTAGACCATTTGAATTTTGAGAATTTAAATTTTAGATATTTTCTTATACTTTTTTGAACTGGAAAAATGCTCAGATTTTTATTGCCTTTTTGGAATTAGAAAATTTTAGAAATAATGCTGACTTTTAGACATTTTGTCAGACAAACACAATTTTTTTGAAAATTGAATTAAAAAAAATAAGTAGGTAGGTTGATGTATAGAAATGATTTGTAAATAGAGCAAAGAGCAAAAGCATATCCTATGTTTTCAAATTTTGTGGGTAGTATGAGAATAAAGGGATATTTCTAACTTTTCAGTCGTCAAGAGAGCTGCAGACACCCTGGACCCCCCTCCTCCTTAAATACACAACTGACAATATACATTGGGGGGACAAAATAAATAAAAAACAAAAAGTAATAGGTGATATTTAGAAACTTTGCTCGGGGTGAAAATTTTTCCCAACATTTTTTTTTCAAAAATTGAAATTTAATACTCATTTTAGCTGAATTCAATTTCATTTTTTCATTTTTATACTACATTTATTGAAACGTTGACAAAATTCGCTACTTTTTCACTTCATTCACTACCATTTGTTCGGGCCACTACTTTTTCACTACTTTCACTAGGTATCTGGTAGACACCACGTTTCAGAAAAAAATAATTAATACCTAAGTTTTGAAGTTGTACGGAAAATTTTCAATTTTTTTAGAGCAAATCATTTCATTTCTCCAAGATTATAGCCCAGTTTATAAAGGTGATTCGGGCCCCAACACCGAATTTGAAATTACTCAGTGGAAGTTGGCCTTTATGGTCTAGAAAACTGGTTTCTAATACATGTACACTTTCTTCATTTTTTTACGAAACACGATTTCTATCGTTACAAAATATTCTCATTCGATATAATCTAAAAATATTTTTAATGTATTTCTTATACGCTGAAAAATACTTGAAAATGTTACAATATCTGCGATATAAATGAAACCCTGCGGGTAGAATTTTTCATCATAAAATATCCAACCATGGACGTTTCGAGCTTTCCACTCGGTACCTAGTTATCTGTACCTACCTTGGGTAAAAAAAATTAAACGAATTTCGCAGCAGGTAGCTGCATATTTGGTCGCTATTTCAAACACCGATACAGAGAAAAAGAAAAACACACACGAGCCCTACATCGAAGCTCGTCTCGCTCGGCACGAGTCGAAAATCAATTTCGCCATTTTATTCGGCGAAATCTCGGTAATAATTTGCGAATTTATGGCCAAAATGTCAACCCACGTTACCCTCGTCGGTATTGGGTTTTTCGCACATAGCGACGAAATAAATATACGAATACGGGATTATCTTAAGTCAAACTTGTAAAATAAATATTCGCCCGAGATATAAGAGGAGAAAAAAAAACGCTCCACTTCACCATTGGCGAATGCTCGGATCTTCTCGTATTGTTGAATCGTTCCACCGTAGTACATTATTTTCAAGTTAAAAAGTTTGGAAAGCTAATGAAAATTAAGCTCTTTTGATTCGTCGTGGAAATTTTTAAGGGTTATAACTTGGAAAATGAGCAAAGTTTTTTCCGGTTTTACTAATATTTACATTGAATGATAGTTTTACTTTGACAAAGTATATGATAATAAATAATAATCCACGTATACCTTTTTTCATGCTGCAATTTCCACTCTTATGATTTTGCACTTGGTTACGACGAAATTACCTACCCCATCGATGATGAAAATAAACCGAAAAAAAAGCTCGATTATTGTACCAGCAAGTGTATAGTTAGGTAGGTACCTATCTACCTACGTGATTGTGTGATGTTATCCACACGTGGAATTTTTAATTGAATTTAAAACTCGTTAACGTGTCTGTATAATTTTTTTCTAACCGACGAACGTCGAGTTTAATCAACGCTTGCTGCACAAATATTTCATCGTTTTAATTTATCAAACGGACGAGAAGGGGAAAAAAGTTTGATTTATTTCATAAAAACATATCCACGCGAAAACCACCCGTTGCAGTTTCACCTAGATAGGTACCTACCTATCTACCTGAATACAATTCCAGCATCAGCATGTACTCTCGAATGCAAAAGCGCGAACGGTTCTGCTCTTCTCTTTGTAGTTAAGTTTTTCCTCTCTGCTCGTCATGTTTGAGTAGACAGACAATGAAGCGTGTCAGTTAAAAAGAAAAACAAAAAATTACGCTTTTAAAAAGTATAATTACTCGCGAGAGTTGCGCTCCTCTTCTTTTTTCCCGACGAAAAGATACCCGTCGTGAGGGGAGGGGGTGGGACATGAACGCGAGGAGGTGCTTGAAATCGTATTATTTCATTATCTAAAAAGCTTTGGTAGGCTTTTTGCGCTAGTAAATTTGTCCCGCTTCAATTAATACTGTACTTAGTCTACAAAGCATAAAATTTTTTTCCTACTTCGACGTAATAAATTTCATTCGGTAAAAGTGTTTCAATTAAAGACGCGTCGAGTAAAAAAAAAAAAAAGAACGAAAGATTACTTTTCGCATTTGCGTCGAAAATAGTCCAGCCATTAAATTAGAAAATCCGTGAATGTCTATCAAGGGAATTTATGGGGTAGAAAATTACTCCGCTAGAAAATCAAACACTCCGATCTTTATTTCGAATAATCTGCGAAAGAGAATCGAATTACGTCTGCAGGTTAATGAATTCTATGTTCCGTTCTATCGAGTTCGCTAGATGCCTCTTGCGACGAACGACGTATCGATGGTAGGTGCGTCGTAATGTGATTTGAAAACGTCTTGGATTAAGCCTCGCCGAAGGAACGGCCCCTTTCGGGTGCGCAGATTTGGACAATTTTCCGATATATAGATGACTCGATAGAGCGCCTATCATTTTTAGTTATTAACACTCTGCTGGTGATGCTTGAGAAAGAAATAATGGATGGAAGACGAACCTATTTATGCTTCTGAAATATAACGAGTGGAAATAGTTCAAAGAGTACTATTTTTGACAGTTTTCAACCGATTTTTTTCTAAACTTGCAAGAATAGTAAAAAGTATCGAGGGTAGATAATTTATGGAATTTTTCGGAAAAAATTTTGAGCACTTTTTCTAGGCCAGTCTAATGTTTGACAAAATATGTAAAAGTCAGTGTTATTTCTGAATTTTTTCAAGTCCAAAAAGTCAATAGAAACCTGAAAATTTTTCCAAGTTCAAAAAAGTCTGACAAAATGTCTAAAAGTCAGAAAATGTCTGATTTGAACTTTCTTGAAATTTTTCCAAGTCCAACAAAATCTGGCAACATGCCTAAAAGTCAACTTCTGAAAAAGTCCAAAAAGTTGAAATTGTTTGTCTAAAAAAATGTCAAAAAGTCAGCATGATCTTTGAAATTTTCCAAGCCTAAAAAGCCAGTGAAAATCTGAGTTTTTTTTAAATTTTGAAACAATCTGAATTTTTTCAAGTTCAAAAGTCAACTGACCATTTTATAAAATTTTTCAAAATGGAAAAAGTCGGAATTTCTAAAATTTTCCAAGTCAGAAAAATCGTTGGAAATCTGAAAAAATTTTCCAAGTCCAGAAAGTCTAGAATAGCCTGACAAAATGTTTGAACATCACCGTGATATCTGAAATTTTCCAAGTCCAAAAAGTCAATGGAATCTGAAAATTTTTCAAATCCAAAAAAAGTTTGACAAAACGTCTAAAAGTCAATTTTTCAAGTTCAAAAAATCCATCGTCAAGGAATTTCGTGACGGAATTTATGGACAAAAATGGACAAAATTTTCAAATTGACCTTCAGTCATAAGACATATCCACGTCAATAAAAAAAACCTATAGACCCCCCTCCCCGATTGCACACCCCTCCCCCAATAAACATAGGATATGATATTGCTCTCAACATGTCTTGTGAAATGTTTAAAAGTCAAATTTTGCAGCAATCCAAATTTTTCCAAGTTCAAAAGTCAACTGCCCCTTATTCAAGTTTTTAAAAATTAAAAAAGTCAGAATTTCAAATTTTCCATGACTAGGACTTTTGCCTGATGAAATGTCGAAAACAAATTTTTAAGTACAAAAAGATAACGAAAATCTGAAAAATTTTCCAAGTTCAAAAAAGTCTCACAAAATGTCTTAAAGTCAGCGTTAAGTAAAAAGCTGCGTGGCAAAATTCTGATTTAATCTTTCCTTGAAATTTTTCAAGTCATAAATTTGAAATTTTCCAGGACCAAGTTCATTTGAATTCTTATAAATTTTCTACTTCCAAAAAAGTCTGACAAAATGTTTGAAGTTCAGTGTGACCTCTGAAATTTTCCAAGACCAAAAAGTCAGTAAAAATCAGAATATTTTTTCAAGCCCGAAAAAGTCTGACAACGTGTCTAAAAGTCAGAAAATGTTTGATTTGAACTTTCTCGAAATTTTACAAATTTAAAATTACATTTGAATTCTTAAAAATTTTCCAAGTCCAAAAAAATCTGACAATGTCTAAAAGTCAATTTCTGAAAAAGTCCAAATAGTCTAAAAATGTCAAAAAGTATAACGTCAGTGAAAATTTGAACATTTAAAAAATTTTCAAAAACAATCTGAATTTTTCCAAGTTCAAAAGTCAACTGCAGACCATTTTATAAAATTTTTCAAAATGGAAAAGTTAAAATTTTTGAAATTTTCAAGATCAAAAAAATCGATAAAAATCTGAAAAATTTTTCCAGTCCAGAAAATCTAGAATAGCTCGACAAAATGTTTGAAAGTCAGCGTGATATCTGAAATTTTCCAAGTTAAAAAAGTCAGTGGAAATCTGAAAATTTTTCCAAGTTCAAAAAAGTCTAACGTAATGTGCTAAAGTCAGCATATCGGATTTTTGCGAATGAATTTTTTTAGAAAATTTCCAAGTCCAACTCCAAGCACAAAAAATCAGTAGAAATCTGAACATTTTTCCAAGTTCAAAAAAGCCTGAAAAAATGTCTAAAAATCTGCGTTTGAGAATTTCCAAATCCAAAATTTTATTCAAATTCTTAAAAATTTTCCAAGTCCAAAAAAGCCTGACAAAAGGTCTAAAAGTCAATTTCTGAAACTTTTCAAGTCCGAGAATTTTGCGTGATGGAATGACGGAAATTTACCCTGATTTATAAAATTTTCCAAGTCCAAAAAATCAAAAATAGACTGATAAAATGTATCAAAGTGGTCGATATCTCTGGAATTTCTCAAGTCCAATAAGTCTGCCTGACAAAATATCAGAAAGTTAGCATGTTTTCTAAAAATTTTCAAGTCCGAAAAGTCCAAAGTGTTTTTTTGACAGATTTGCTAAAAGTCAGTCACTGAAATTTTCCAAGTCTAAAAAGTCAATGGCAATCTGAAAATTTTTCCAAGTCCAAAAAAGTCTGTCAAAATGTATAAAAGTCAGTGTGTCGGAATTTCGTGTCATTTTTTACAGGTTTGGTGATCGCTAAAACATATCCTATGCTAAAGTCATCTGAGCTAATTTCTCTTTTTTTCCCCAAAAATGCCTCCCCTAATGTGGATATTTTCCCCGAATATTCGAGATGAAATATTTCAAGTTCAAACTTTATGCTTTCCTATTGTCTAAGCAGTGGCGTATTTGTAGGAACCCTTGTCCAGGACGATTGAAATGCAGTAAAGAATGTAAAATATCACAGTTTGAATGCCTTTTTTGCAGGTTCAGGCTCATTAACTTTGTTTACCTACGCGTTATACAAAAATTGTTCTTAATTAAAAATTTTTCTCCTACAACCCCCTTTCAGAAAGACTTTCCCATTAAGATAATGAGAATGATCCTCGATCCAAATACCCATGTCAAAATACAATAAATAAGTTACTCGGCTCAACGAATCGAATCCTTTTTGAAACCCCTCGCCATATTTCGATCTCGATCACACACGTGACAACTTTCACCAACACTATATACAACATGACATCAGAAACACAGAGAATACGACGAACTTGGACCAACCTATTTAACACAATGTCGCGTCCAACTGAGCTTGGAGAAAAAGACGTCGATGTGAAAAAAAAAACAAAACCGAACCGAACCAATGCCATCATTTCACATTCACATACGCTCATATCTAACAAAAGCGACCAAACATAGGTCAGTGTTATAGCATTATTCTAGATATACAGATCCGATAATCTAATTTATTGTACGGGCGTACGTGAAAGTAATTATAAATAACCCGCGGTACAAAAACAATACCTAGATAAAATGCATTCGTATAGTCGAAGCGAGGATAACGACGATGACGATGAAAATTTGATAACCTCTGTGACGACGCGAGGACGAGTACCTATACGCGACTCTTTGATAAATCCGTTTGATCTGGTTGCTTTGATTTGGTGTTTTTATTATTACTGTATTTCGTTTTTTCTTTTTTTGTATTCGAGATGCCTCGCGCCACATGCTCCCATTCGTCGTACCTATATTTTAATCGAATTCGACGAATCGCCGACACGTACTAATGAGTGAGAGTACCCCGACCAGCATGGCATAGCTGAGTCCATTAGGTATTGTCCACGAATAAGAAATCAGTTCGGTAAACAATTCGAATAGTACGTCGAAGAAAGTGTACCGAGCGTTTATCCAGGTCGTTAGTACTTTTAGCGCGTGATTCTTCTTGTTGGTCTTCGGAACGATGACGACGACGACAAATACGACGACCGAGCTTACATTTTACTTATACGAGTGCTTATTTCATGCTTGTAATCTCGATTCGATGGAAGAAAAAAGTCGTATTTATTTTTTAAAAAGCGACTGCGACGTCTTCAACTTTATTTCGTACTATCAAATAAAGCATGCAAATAAAGAGAATTTCGGTGCTCGAAAATTTAACGTACACCAAAGAAAAAGAAACGAGATAGGGAGAGTAGGTACTTTTGGGTGCTGTAAATCATTCGGCGTGTGTCAACTTATCGCAGGTTACCGAGCTTTATTCCGATTGCATTTAACCTTCTTTTTATTCTATTTAAATATTTAATTCCGCGAGAAATCCGAACATTTTGAATTTGCTTGTGCGCGAGTAGTTTGTTATTTCGAATTGACTGGTGTTGTAATAAAGTGGGGTCGAGGGGGTAATTTCTCAAGTATCTTTGTGTCTCGCAGGAGTCGTTTTAAATTCATTGAATTTTGAAACAGAAATTAAATTGTTTCGAGGTGACTGGTTGGCAAAAAAATAGAATGGCGGATGTACCCGTAGTTAAGGGAATTTTCAAAAAAATTTCTTCAATTCTCCCAGAAGTTACATTAATTTTATTGCCGTTTACTATTTGAATGATTACGGTTTTTTTTTCTAGGTTGAGCGTCGACTCTTCTGAAATTATACAAGTTCGAAAAGGTCAAGTTGATCGAGTATAACAAAATGTCTGCCTGTACAATTTTTTTAAAAAGCCGTACACTTTTTTTTAAAACAGTGGGGTAAAAGTACCTATGTCCAACAAATGGTGTAAAAATCGGTATTCTTTGAATTTTTCCAAGTTCAAACAGTTGTTAAATTCTTTGAAATTTTTCAACTCGTAAAAATCAGGTTGATTCGGAATAATTTTTAGCATAGGATATGCTTTTGCGATGACCAAATCTGTAAAAAACGTCACAAAATTCTGACACATCGACTTTTAGACATTTTGTCAGACAAAAATTTTTGACTTTTTGAACTTAGAAATCAGCGTAACTTTCCGACATTTTGTCAGGCTATTCTAGACTTTCTGGATTTGAAAAATTTTTCAGGTTTTAAACGATTTTTTGTACCTACTGGAAAAGTTCCAGGGATCACGCGGACTTCCAGACAATTTATCAGGCTATTTTAGATTTTCTGGACTTTTAGCCCAGGATATGCTTTTGCGATGACCAAACCCGAGAAAAAGGTGAAAAAATTCCGTTACACTCGTTCCGACTTTTCGTCAAGCAGACTTCTTGGACTTGAAAAATTTCGGAGATGAGGCCGATTTTCAGATATTTTGTCAGGGAATTTTAGATTTAAGACATTTTGTCATATACTTTTTTGGGCTTGAATAAATGTTCAGATTTCCAATGACTTTTTGAACTTGGAAAATTTTAGAAATAATGCTGACTTTTAGACATTTTGTGGGATTTCTTTGAATTTGCTGACTTTCAGACATTTTGTCAAACTTTTGCAGTTAAAAAAATATTCAGATTTTCACTGACTTTTTGAAATTGGAAAATTTCAGAGATACTACTGGCTTTTAGTGGCTTTAGACATTTTGTCAGGCGAACGATTTAGAGTTTTAGAATTTGAAAAATTTTACAAATCAGACCAACTTTCCGAAATTTTATCAGACAGACTTTTTGGACTTGGAAAATTTCACAGATCACGCAGACCTTTACACATTTTGTCAGAATTTTTGGACTTGAAAAGTTCAAATCATAAAAAAGATAGATCCACTCTTCCAGGGGAAATATTGGTACATGGATAAGTATTTTTAAAAGCCATAAGTTTTCAAAAGTTTTAAAAAAAGTCTCCGCCATTTCTGGAAATCTGAACATTTTTCCAAGTCCAAAAAAGTCTAACAAAATGCCTAAAAATCAATTTTTTAAGTTTAAAAAAAATTCTAAATTGTTTGTCTAACAAAACGTCTATAAATCGGCGTTATTTTTGAAATTTTCTAAAAATATAGATTACAAGGCGCCTGGGCCGTTTTGCGACCCATCCCCCTAGCTGCTGCTACATACAAACAGACAAACTGTCAAATTTGATTAAAAATTTTCAGTTTTTAGTCAAAATTGCAATTTTTTGGTCAAAATTGCTAATCTTTGTCAAAAGTGTCAATCTATGTCAAAATTGTAATTTTTTGGACAAAATGGTGATTTCAAAGTAGAAATTGCCCATCTTGTACAAATTGTGAATTTTTGGTCAAAATTGTCATTTCATGTTATTTTTTATAAAAATTGTCATTTCAAGGTCAAAATTGTCATTGTTTGGTCAAAATGGTGATTTCAAAGTAGAAATTGCCCGTCAATTGTGTTTTGGTCAAAACTGTCATTCCAAGGTAATTTTAGCATAGGATATGCTTTTGCTATGCGGAGTGATCTCGCGGAAAATTCCGTCACGAAATTGTGTAACGCTGACTTTTAGGCATAATGTCAGACTTTTTTGGGTTTGGAAAAATTTTCAGATTTCAACTGACTTTTTGAACTTGGAAAATTTTTACAGATA
>FIZU01057524.1:0-10635 GCA_900064475.1 Pseudococcus longispinus
TTTGCCCCCCCCCCCCCCCATATTCTTTATTAATTATGGGGAAATTATGAAACTTTTGCTTTTGGATACCTTTTTTGCAAAAACTTTCGCTCGGGCCCAGTAACTTTCCTTCTACAAATGAAATATTTTCTAATTGTAAAGAAAAGTATATTTTTTCAATAAAATTTCAGCTTTTGAATAAATTTTTTGAAAAACATTTTCGCCCTCGCTTCGCTCGGGCTCAATATTTTTCCTTCTTTCAACGCAATGACGTATATTTTTAAACATTTCATGCCCAAACTCGCTTATTTTGCCCCTCAAATGGCTAGCGTACTGCCGCTGAGTGACTAACATAAAGATGACCACCCAAAAATTACTCGTACCATCGTGTATACAACCCCCCCCCCCCACCCAATATTTATCCCAAGTTACGCCAATGACTAGATGGACGAACCAAGATTTTAAGAAAAAAACGTTCTCATCGTAAGTAAGTGTAATATACACGTAGGTATCCGGTGCATACTACGTACATTGTATGTATCGCATCAGTTACAAATACAAGATTGAGTATGCGTCGCGTGGCGTGGCGTCGTGTTGCGGCCGCACCAAATTCTTGACCGACTGGGACTGGTACTCGAAAACGCGACATCGACATACACCGTGAAACGAAATTAAAACAAAAGCCGCATTCGCTATTCGTTTGTCCGTTACCGTTTCTACATTGTACACTGTACACTGTACACTGTACAGTATGCCAGTATGCGTAAAGCGTAGGAAATTTTGGCATCCCTCCGAACGCTCGCAGCTCTGTAGGGTGCCAAAATTTCTTATACATACTGTACACGTAAGGGTTGGCAAGTGCGAGTATCTAATTCTAGCTCGAGTACACAACCCATCTACGAGTATACGAGTACGTAATTGCTAATTGACAACTGTATACTTGAAATTACTAGTAAATACTCGTCGAATTTACGACCGCGACAAGGCAAAGGCATCGCAATTCGCATACGCGTATAAGTCGTATTTGCTAATATACGGGATATTCTCGCAATCGCGATTACCAGACATTTCTGCGCTCAAAAGAATCTACATACATACGCGTTAGGGTGACTGTGAAAACAAAAACTACCTCGAAGGGGAGGCGAGGTGAAGCCAGGGTCGCTGCAATCGACGTTACTTTTGAGAAAACGCGCTGTCAAACTGAGATACTGCGATGAAAAATCAATAGACGTGCCTATCTAAATCACGTTTGTCCGAATCTACGACTTACGAGTACTCGAGTATCTCGCGATAAGACTAACACGATCGCGGGAATATACTCGTACTGGTGGTTACGAAGCTATAAAAACTGACTGCGACTACTTTTTTCGACTCGGATGCCGCTCGCTCGGCTAATGATCGATTTCCAGACGAGACGAGACGAGACGAGACGAGACGAGACGAGAAATAAGTTTGCTAGAAACGTCGAAAATGGGATTTTTTTGCTACGAAACTATACGTTTTCCATCTGGCAGGGCACTATAGGGACGAATGACGGCTCGATCCGCTATTCATCCGGCAAATTCGAAAAAACCTGCTTTCCAATTTCCGTACGGTTGGGTTTTGGGTTAGTAGAAAAGAATTTGTTGCCAACTAGTTTACACCGGGTACTACCCGTCGGCGTCGCGTCGCGCCTCCTTCGTCCTTTCAATATTTGTTCGGAAAAAGAACAAATTGAACAAAATTGGACAATAATGGTCCACACTGATAGAGCGGATAGCTACGCAATACACGTAGATACCTACGAGTATTACCTACCTACTCGTATCGTATTTAGGTATTTCGCAATCGCGTGAAAGCGAATTTTTGGGTATTGTAGAAAAAGCTGGGTACAGGTAGGTACCTCTCGCGCTCCTATGTACTTGGGAGAAACCTTAAAAACAAAACAAAAAACGTTTACGAGAAATTGGAGCGGCGCGTAAACGTACGCGCATTGGACATACTCGTAGGGTGACGACAAACGACATCCGACATCCGACAACCAACGACGAGCTACCCTTTTGCGTCGTTTCAAATCTACGATTTCAGCTAGCTGTAGCTACTAGCTAGGAGCGACCTAACTGCAACGTGAGATACGAGGACGAACAAGTAAGCGAACATCAGTAACATCGGTCTATCTGTAGGTACTAGGTCGTAGGTAGAGAAGAAGATAAGAATATGAAATACAAGTACTTTTCAGGCTGCAACGACAACGAGTGTAATCGGGGGCATCTTCGAGCCTCGAGGAAATACTTTTTTTCACATATACAAGCACATTCGGACCGTTGCCACGACCTTCGTGATTCTTTTGTTTTCGCTAAATTTGGTTTTTATCATTTTTGCGGGTTGAAATATTTTCTTCAACTTTTTTTCGATAGATGATAAATCGTAACGTACGCTAAGACTCGAGAAATCTAATCCAAGGTAGGCCTATATAGTCGGAAAATATTGCTCTTTCTAACCGCGTATTAGTTTTTTAGTTCGTATCCCTCGATGGCGAATTTTCGCGGTGGTTTTGTTGAAAATTATGGTAAAAGTCGCAGGGGTACGTATATGGAATACACGCTCAAATTGCGATTTCTTCGAATTAATAGACGACGGAATTCAAATCGTATTATTCCTTCGAAATGATGCAAAAAAATGTTTCTAGATGCCACCGAGCAAGTTGGATGCACCGCGTAAGATAGAATCGCCAAAGTCGACTTTTTCAAAAAATCCCGCAATTTACAAAAAAAAAAAAAATTAAAAATGAAAAAAATAATTTACGAGTAAATCGATCGTTTTGGCCCTGAAAATGAATAAGTAATATCTATTCATTTTTTCTTTCAATTTTCAGAATTTTTTTCAGGTATTCCATATTCGTACCCCAACTCAAAAAATCACCAGAATGGACCCTTTTTTTAGAAAACCCGCCATTTACAAAAAAAATTGCGAATAAGAAAAATTTCAACAAAAACCGTGTGAAAGTACATAAAATTTCCTATCTTTCTACGGGTTTACTTGCTTTTTTATTTCATCGGGTAGTAGAGATATCCTATAATGGTTTGCATAAAAGTATTTCATATTCGTACCTATACATTCGGATAGGTACCTAACTACTTGCTGCTGCATATTTAACCTGCTTGGTAAGCGAATACAAAAGTCGCGCGCAAACATAAGCAACTGAAATAGAGACACGTAGGTAGATGGTATTGGTACTCGTATGTGATTAACTGCCTATGTACAAATACAAATACAAATACAAATACATTATACTGGTACTTTACTTACATATGTACGAGTACTTACTCGTATCTCGTACACGAATGTACGCGCTGTATAGGTAGAGGTACTT
The DNA here is from genome assembly GCA_900064475.1 of Pseudococcus longispinus. Lineage (NCBI taxonomy): Eukaryota > Metazoa > Arthropoda > Insecta > Hemiptera > Pseudococcidae > Pseudococcus > Pseudococcus longispinus. Next base: position 3,332 of record FIZU01057524.1, read on the forward strand.
AGCTACTTACGAACGGGACCGGGACGGTATGTAATGTCCCTACAACTACAACTACAACTACAACTACAACTACAACTACAACTACAACTACAACTACAAGTAGTAAGCGAGTGTATAGATACCTAATACAATGGCAATCCGCTTCATTCGTCTATTTTGAATGTCGTAAAAAGAAATTGGCGGGCGACGATCGCGAAAATAATATTCGCATCGCTTTATCGTGCGAGTTGATGACCGAAATCGGATCACTCGTAACTTGGACGCGCGTAAAAACGAATACTCGTAAATAAGCGAATACGGTTACGATCACCGTCCAACATTCGCTACACTTTGGAGACAAACCGCGATGCGACGCGACGCCACGCCACGCCAACGCGAACAAAAACCAAGAAAAAAACGAGGTAGGTAGGTATTTGTCGAGCGAAAATAGGCGACGATAATTAAAAAAATGAAAAGCTCGAATGAAACGACACAAAAATGTTGAAAAAAATAAAAATAAAAACAGAACGATACGCCACGTTCGAAAAGAAACGAATAAGTAGACGCGAAACAATTCGAAATATTTCGGAATGAACCGGTTAATTGGGTGTTAATCGAGCCGCATTTGTAAGAAAACGCGAAAAAATACGAAATACGAAACGCGAGTAGGTACTTAGTACGGGGGTATCTGGACCCGGACGGCGCATCGGCGAACGGCGACGCGACGCGGCGGCGCGGCTTTTACTCGTAGCTACGAGTATATTCGACTCGAGTAACTCAAACTTAAACTTTAACTTCAACTTGTACAGTAAGCAAAGATACGAGTAGGTACAGGTACAGGTACACGTACACGCGAGAGCGCAACAACAGCTCTAACAGCAAACAGCAAACAGGTAACAGGTAACAGGTGAATTCCCGCTATTGACAAGTCACATGTCGACGACCGCGACGCGACGTACGAGCGTATTAAAACTCGAAAGTACAATACTCGACTCGTACCAACACTACTGACCCAGTGCCAGTGCCAGGGCCTGTGCCTCGTCAGCGCAGTCGGCAGTAGGCAGTAGACGAGCCGGAGTGGTTGAATTCGTTCCGAACGATTCGATACCTATACCTACTCCAGTTCTCCATGCAGCTGGCAGCTGCTAGTGCGACCGCACCGCACCGCCAACTCGTTCCCTCACCCAACTACGCGGCTACGTGTAAGGTGCGGTGCAGGTGTAAGTACATTTTACTACGAGTACTTAGGTACCGAGCGTATCAAAATTCAAAACCTCGCATTTTTAAAATTTCAGCTCGAAAACAACGATACGAGTATCAACGCGCGGCCGACCGCCCACCTAGTCTCCTCCACCCCAATCCCTGTCCAACCTCCAACATTCTGCATCGCGTTCTCGGTTTTAATTCGACTAAATTTTTTGTCGCGCATCCGGATGCAACTTACGCATTTTGTAGCCCGCGATTTATACGCAAATTCTCGACCAATTGCCCAAGAAACGTACAATTTTGAAATTTCAACTCGATACGTACCGTTACTGGTAACTGGTAACTGGTAAGTGGTAGGTAATAGGTATACCTAGCACGTATACGTAAGGTACCTGTACCACGAATCTTAGTACCCGGCACAGCTGAAATGTGAGAGACGAAGCTGAAAGCTGGCCTCTGGCCGCTGGCCAAAGTCAACTCGGAACCTTATTTTTCGAATAATCGCTATTCCGCGACTCGCAAACTATCGAGCGGGTCGAAACTGCGAGAGGCTTTTATTGCAATTCGATTCTTGGAATCGAAAAAAAAAAGGTACTTAGTCGTAAACGGCGTCTGTTCGAGTGTTTTTCTTTTTCTGCCAGAGAACGACCTTATTTTGGGTACTCGCCGCACATGTATCAACCAATTCCACTAGGTACCTAGACCTACCTATCTACCTACATCTAATTAACGAACGCGTATTCTCGTAAGAGTACTTACGAGGAATCATTTCTGCCATACGTTACGTTGGTTAGTAAAAAAGTAACATCCGTAGTGAGCAGAGAGCTCAACCCGATGTCCGACTTTCTCCTTTCTATTCGAGCGAGCGCCTGCCCCGCCCTTTCCTCCGGTCATGTTAACGCTGTCGGACGTTTCCAGTCACACTCGCGCAGACGCAACTGAATGGCGAATGCGTCCGGCACCGCACCGCGCCGACGCCGCCCGTCACCACCGCATAAATAGGTGTTCGGTAGTAGCTCCAGGTACCTACGTGACTGGTAAGTGGCAACTGCGCGTACGCGTTAGGGTGGAGCGTGAAAAAAAACACGCCTCGGATTTTGACCAAAATTCAAGGGGCCGGTTTATATTTAGTTGGAGATGACTCGTAGAAAATTTTAGACCCCTAGCTCGAAGCGGCGTAACTTTCGAAAAAAACACGGTTTTTCGCAATTTTTGGGTAGTGCCACCTGCGCGGCACCTTCGGCACACCCCTAAAAAGTTGCGATTCGAGTTTCTACATCTCACCAGGCCATTGACCTCGAAATTGGATACACCTTTTCCAACCCTACCAAGAGGTGAAAAAGTTGCAGATTGTTGAGAAATCGAGATTTCTGATTTTAAAAAAAAAATAAATATCTTTCGCTCGGTACCAAAACCGGGCCTAAATGGCTCCTATTGACCCAAAAAAATTATTTCGATTGTAAAAATTGAAAAGTTGTTATCGCAGGGTGACCAACTTTCAATTTTTGTAAAAAATTATTATCAGTATGAAAAATTACGAAATTTTAGTTTTTTTTAAATAAAAATCGAAAGTTGGTCACACTGCGATAACAACTTTTCAATTTTTACAATCGAAATAATTTTTTGGATCAATAGGAGTCATTTAGGCCCGGTTTTGGTACCGAGCGATGGGTATTTCATTTTTAAAAAAATCAAAACTCGATTTTTCACCAACCTGCAACTTTTGACCCCCTGGTAGGATAGGAAAAATGGCATCCAATTTCGAGGTCGATGGCGTGGGGAGGGGTAGAAAATCAAATCGCAACTTTTTAAGGGTGCGCTGGGTGTACCACGCAGGTGAGGTGGCACTACCCAAAAGTGGCCAAAAACCTCATTTTTTTTTTTTTGAAAATTATCCCATTTTGAGGTCCCCTAGCTCCGCTCCCCTTTGAGCTAGAGGTCTAAAATTTTCTACGGTTCATTCCCAACTAAATATGAACCACTTGTTTGAATTTGGTCAAAATACAGCTACTACCTACCAGCTGTGTAGGTAGTTGAGTGAAAATTATGTACAAATACCTATACCTACATACCACATCTCAGATACGAATACATTATTAAACATTTAGTCCGCCATAGTCTGACGAGTAGTAAGCGGAAAAAGAAGCAGCAACAGCAGCGCACCTAAACTTGGACACGAATGAAACCTATAAATGCGTGTACAGTGTGGTGCGGTGCGGTATTATAGGCACCTATATAGCCAGGTACGCGTACCTCCACCTACAGTAAGTAGGTATTTACAGTCCGCAATACAAGTACTTAATATGTATACTGGTACTCGACGTCAACTCCGTAAATCGTAAGCCCAAGTCACATAGTCGAGTAGAAATTACGCAAGAATATACCTAAATCTAGGTATTAGCGCTAATACATAGGTAGGTACGTACTACCTAATACGATGTAGTAAATGCCCATCGTATTACTGTACATACTCGTACTTCATTTCACCAGCACAACACAGCACAGCACAGCACAGCACCAGCTGGACCATTCTTTACTTTAGAAGCCCGCAACGCTCTCGTACCGGTACCTCAACAGTTCAACACCGAAACGACAATGACAATGGCAATGACAATGACGAAGACGAAGACGAAGACGATGACAATATTAGGCCCACTTATCGATAAGAAATTCGATTTGTTTGATGAAAGATGAAACGATAGCGTGAGAATGTACACCTATGGGCTATGGGCTATGCCCGTGCGTATTATACTCGTATGCGCGCATCGCATATATATGTACTCGAAGATACCGTAGATGTACCTACGTATGCGTAGTTACCTATACCTATACCTATACCTATTAGGTAGTAAGTACGTAGCAAGTAGCAACTAGATCACTCGTAGTCGTACTCGTAACCTCGTAGGTACAGTGGCAGATTCGAGGTTTATGCGTCCCTAGGCACACGAGAGCTGCCGCCCCACCTCCCCAGACTTAGACATCATTGTGAAAAAAATTGCGTTTGTAGTATGAAAGTCGAAAAATGCTTAAAATGTTTGCAATTTTCTAATCATATTTTCATCGTGCTTTTTTGGTCGGGTATTAAGCGAATCGGATGCATTTATAGAGCCCGAGCGAAGCGAGGGCAACATTTTTTACAAAAAAATACATAGACATAGTAAGCCTGGAATTTCATCATTTTTCCCAATATTTTAACCGTCGTGGGGTGTCCAGAACCCTATACCCCTTTAAATACGCCACTGTATCGATAACCTCCAGGTAATCGAGCGCGTCACACAAATATAATTCAACCGTCGTTCTATTTTCCATCTTTTTGCGCGAATTACGAATAATATGCATTTTGTCATCCTCAAAATTTGCCGCCCTAGGCTAGTGCCTATGTTGCCTATGCCTAAATCCGCCAATGATAGCTTGCGTAGGTAGGCGAACATAAATTTAATAGATACGCTTTATCACTAACCTGTCATCATTTTATTAATCAATTAATTGTTTTTTTTTGTTTTTTTTTTTTCATTTTTAGGCTACATCAACGTAGAGTACGGAGAGAAAACTGGCTACTACTTTAGTTCATCGTGCGCATTTCTCGGATGTCTCGTCCTGTTCATGGTGGATCTGCATAAACGCAAACTCACCCGGCATAAACATCACGAAGAGGGTGGTGGCAGCGGCAGCAAAAAATTATGCGTGTCGGACGCGTGCCCTCGACGTCGCAAACTCTCATTCACTGCCGAACTAGAAGAAGTGGTGGTCGTCGAACCGGCCGCAAATTCGCATCCTGATAAACCCGAATTGACGTGCATTTCCGAAGAGGGCATCGCCGACATGGATCTGCCCGATAATCTTCTCGATGATCTGGACTATATAGGCGACTGCATAACCTCTTGCAACAAAGTCGAGAACTACCTAATGCTAAGCGAATTTGAAAATAACCTCATCGCAGAAATGCCCGTTATTATGGATCGCAAAGGTAGACGATGGTCGTTGGCTAAACAAGCTGAAGATGAACCGTCCAAATCTACGGGAAAATGGCGTCTAGTTGCCGGAGCGAATCGTTTGATAACCGTTATCGACGAAGCTTCTGTTTAAATATAAATATATATTTAGTTCCCTGTGTGGTTTTTTGTTTTCTTTTTATTGATTAATTTTTATTATTTATTTATTTATTTATTTATTTATTTATTTATTTATTTGTTTATTTGTACGTTTACGATATGAATTTTAAACGTTCATTCTTTGACAATATTAGACTATGACATATGTTCCTTTTTTTTTCAACCCACACCGAGTCGACTATGTGGATAATTTATGTGAATCATCAAATGTTTTTATAGGTAGGTATTTCAATTTTTTTTTTTAATGAACATTGTTATAATTTCAACTCTAGATTCTTTAAAAACCACTCGACATCTTGGTTTTCATTCATGTTGAAATACCTATCACATTCAATATTCACACAATACCTACCTAGTACGAGTATATTTCGAATTTCTTCTCATTTTTACAATGGAGTCTTGTTGTTATACCAAAATAAGTGAAAATAAAAAACATTTTGTAGCGTTTTCAATCAATACGTCAAAACACGTTTAAACCTGTGATAAACTGTCAAAATAAGTTCACACCTGTCAAAATAGGTTGAAACCCATACAAACTTGCAAACCCCTATGAGGGATACCCTCAAACCTCTCTGAAGGTTACCCTTTAAAGGGATAACCTCGAACCCCTCTGAAGATTACCCTCAAAGGGAATTCCCTCAAACCTCTCTGAAGGTTAACCCCAAATCCCTCTGAGGGTTACCCTCAAAGAGGATACCCTCAAGCCCCTCCGAAGGGTTGTTCTCAATGGGGATACCCTCAAACTCCTCTAAAGATTACCCTCAAACCCCCTCTGAAGGTGACCCTCAAACCTCCTTACTGGAGTGGTTACCCTCAAGCCTCTCAGAAGGTTACCCTCAAAGGGGATTCTCTCAAACATATCTGAGGGTTACACTCAAAGGGGATACCCTCAAACTTCTCTGAGGGTTACGCTAAACCCCCTGAAGGTTACCCTCAAACCTCTCTGAAGGGTTGTCCTCAATAGGGATACTCTCAAACCCCTTTGAAGAATACCCTCAAACCTCTCTGAAGGTTACCCTCGAAGGGGATGCCCTCAAATCCCTCTGAAGGTTACTCTCAAGCCTCTCTGAAGGGTTGTCTTCAATGGGGATACCCTCAAACTGCTCTGAAGATTACCCTCAGAACTCGTGTAAACTAGTCAAAACATGTTTAAATCTGTCGATAACACGCTTAAACCTGCGAAAAATTTTTTTGGGAGTTCCTCAGTCCTAAGAGGGTGAAGTAAATTTATTAAAGAATGTAAGGAACCATGAGGGTGGGAGGGAGATAAATATAACAAACAGGCTAAACGCGCAGCGCTAAATGAATAAATATGGATAAGAATATGCGAGTAGATATGAATACAGGAGTAAATAATGCGCGAGTAGAGAATATATGAGATTACTATGTCAGCAAGAACTCTTGAGGACGGCACCGCGGAACCTGATCCTAGTTATCGTTTTCCTCATTCCATAAACGAGCAACCCAGATTTGTAGATATGTAATATGTGAAGGATCAGAGATGTCAAGATGGTCAGTACGATTTGCGGGGAAGAGGATACAAGAAAGAAAAATATGATCCGGAGATTCTACCTCAACACGTTTCACCTAGTCAAAACACGTTTAAACCTGTCGAAACAGGTTGAAACCTGTCAAAACACGTTTAAACCTGAAAACATTTTTTATAGCTATTAAATGGTTACATATCACGTTGTGATGTTTCCAAAGAGTATAATAATTTTTAAAAATATCGACTCGACCAAGTTGAATGGATTTGGTGTTGGAAATAAATAATTTCAAATGCACTTTTAATTGTGGATTTTTGCGATTTCCAATAAAAATGCATTCAAAATTATTGATTTTTCAAAACCAAATCTATTTAATTCAGTCGAGTTGATAAATATTAAAAAAAACCAGCCATCAGCTACTGTTTTGCTTCAAACAGTAGTTTTCAGCAAAACAGTAGCTGATGACTGGTTTTTTTTTTATACTGCACATAGTGGTACTAATAATAAAAAAAAGTTATAT
>FIZU01057528.1:0-29403 GCA_900064475.1 Pseudococcus longispinus
ATTTCGAGTTCAATGGTTTGGGGAGGTGTAAAAACTCAAATCGCAACTTTTTGGGGTTGTGCTGGGTATGCCACGCAGGTGGCACTACCCAAAAAGGGCCAAAAACCACGTTTTTTTTAAAAGTTACCCCAGTTTGAAGCCCCCTAGCTCCGTCTCCCTTTGAGCTAGAGGTCTAAAATTTTTCATGGTTCGTCCCCATATAAATATGAACCACTCCTTTGAATTTGGTCAAAATCCGGGGTATGTTTTTTTTTCGCGCTCCACCCTAATGTAGATATCTCACACCTTTTTATAATTTTTCTTACAAGAGAAGGTGCTCAAAAGGCGTCAGGTGGAAAAAATATTGTCATATTCGTATTCAATGTGCTAAAAAACACACCTTTTAATATATCACACTACTTCGAAGTTTTTTTTTTATAGATTTTGACCGAAATGAGGAGGGGGGTGTACTTAATCAGTTTTCGGAGTACTCATTTTAGAAATAGCCTATTTCGAAATAACATGAAAAATTGAATCTGTATAATTTTTTACAGATTTGAATAATAACTCTGACTTTATGTTTCAAGCTTTAAGTTGAACTTTCAATGAGAAAGTTCAGCATTTAATTTTTTGAAATTTCAATTAATTTTTCAAATTAAAAATCTAACGCCCTTCCTACAAACAAAATCAGTTTTCTTCTAGCTATGATGATTCCTACAATACAGGGTGTCTCAAAATTAGAGTACTTCGTTACCTCCTTCAACTCACTAACATAAGTAGGTAATCAATCCTAAATCCAATTGGATACGAGTATATTTATTTGTCTACCCTTCATGCGATTCTTCTTCAATTTTGGTTCATAATTTTTTTAGTTTGTGGAAGTTGTAGTTTTATGAATAGAGCTAGGAAGTTTTATGTAATTATGTGTATATTTTGTGTACTTCCATACTCAAAAATACTATACTTATGCATTTTTAAGCTCAAAATGGCAATATCAGCTATACTTAGGTACCCTAAAGAAAGATTTTTCCAGCTGAAAAGCCTAAACTGTGAAAAACTGAAATAAAAGTGACTGCCAACGGTCATAAAACAATTTTATTTACTTAGTTAAATTAGGAAGTACATAGGTGCGAGTACACTTTTTGATGACATTTTTACAGTTTCGAAACAGTCACGAAAATTCGCTAAAAATCAACTATTTTGGCCACTTCTGGCAAAATTTCTAAAATAGGGTGTTCCGGGAATCGTCTGCCATAGAAAAAACTTCAGATGGGTATGTTGCTTATCTGGAATATTGAAGGGGAAAATTTCTTTAAAAAAAAAAACAAATTTTTAACAATGGGAATGATTAATACTTAGATACTTTGAAAAAATGAACAATTTTTGTCATGTTTATTTTTTGCTCAACTTCAAAATTGAAAGCGCTTTAAAAATAATTTGAAATAGAAAAATTATTTAAAAAAATTTAATCGTGGGAATGATTAGTAAGTACTTTGAAAAAATAATAAATTTTTGTAATTGTAACTTTTTGCCTAAAATCAAAATTGAAGGAACCTAAGTAACATTGAAAGTGGAAAAATTTGTAAAAATTTTGAATTTTTGAATTTCCTTCAATTTTGATCTTGGAAAAAAATTGCTCATTTTTCAAAGTTCTACTAATTCCCACGATTGAAGTTTTTTTAAAAAATTTTTTTTTGTTCCAAATAATTACATATTTTTAAAATTTCTTCAATTTTGAAGTTGCACAAAAAATCATGATATGAAAATTGGTTTTAATTATATTTTTTTGAAAAGAAATTTGCCCTTTCAATTTTTTGAGATAGGCAACATGTTCATGTGATTTTTTTTTTTGTATCCCGTTGTATTCAAAACTCAACAATGGCAGGCGATTCCCGAAACAGCCTGTATACAAGAAAAAAATTCCTAATACACCAAAATATGCACTATTCACGTGTAAAATTGATGTAAAATATACAAAATTATATTTATGGGACTCATTCTTTGGAAAACAGTGGTTAGTAGCATTGGCCCTTTTTTTTTTTTTATATCAAAGTTCATCAAGTCACTTTCTCGAAAAATCCTACAAAAGTATTCTTGAAAATTTTTCATTGCAGTGTAGCCAACTTTCAATTTTTGAAGAAAATTGATTTTCAAAACGAAAAATTTGGTAAATTTTGATTTTGTTATAAAAATCGAAAGTTTGACAAAATGTCTAAATTGAAATCTGAAAATTATTCCGAGTCCAAAAAAGTCTGACATTATGTCTAAAAGTCAGCGTTACACAATTTCGTCACGGAATTTCGTTACACAATTTCGCCGGTCTTTTGCGAGATCACTCCTCAGAGCAAAAACATATCCTATGTTAATACCTACCTTTTTGGAGGAGGGGGGGGTGCTGATTCCACCCCAAATCAGCTCCCCCTCCAACTGATCTTGTCAGTTGGCCACATTTGATTGTCAGTGTCTTTTCAGTGACACGAATCAAATCTCTCATTTGCATAGATTCAAGATGCATAATGTGCACTATTGAGTAAATTTTTACAAACGTATCCAGCAAAAGTTAATTTCCCCTAAAATTTAAAGTATAGACAAACATAAATGATTACACTCATGATGTGTGGCCTATTTCCCGAATCGAAGGCGTTACATATTCTATGAAATACTCTGTATAAGTCGCTGAAGTTGCGTACTAGGTACCTGTGATATCACGAGGATAAACAACGTCCCCCTTATTCGCTCCCTGAGGCAGCTGGTGTCCAACTAATTGTAACTTCCTCAGTTGTTTGGAGGATTACAGTCTTGTAAAAATTTTTCGAACGAAATGGAAAACGTGAGGTCGAAACCTTGATGGTATTAGCTCGGAATGGCCTCACGATAAGACACGATTCGAAATATTGTAGCGAAATAATGCTGACGAGGTGGAAAATTCTTGTGTAAATTATCTACGTTGCGTATTACCGAGTTTGAAAATTTTTTTAGCTTTTATTAGCGTTTGCGAGAGAGGTACATCCATTATGAAAAAGAGAGACGCTCGGCTTTGAAAAAGAAATGGAATCTCGGGGACGTTAATAGGCAGGAGTGCGCGGATATAAGAACGTCGCAGCACTAAAACAAATTGAAAGCTTGGGGGATTTTTGTTAACATGGGCTTCAAATCATCTTACTACACGAAACCTAATAACTATCCGTTTATTTCTTAAAAGACACTGCTTATCACGTTCCTCGAACGCGATATTTTTCGTCAACGTTGCGCCGAGACCCCGAGCCGAGCTTTCGCCGTCCAAAATCTAGGTATGCTTGTTTTAATCGAATTTTCGCCACAAAAGCGCATTTCATAATTGAGTTTGAGCGAGCCTCGATATATAAACGTATAATCGTAATTTATCTGTATTATTTTTTTCTCATGGCGGGTTTGTTGTGTTGCATTAGCATCCATAGATATTCGCTTATCGATAGCTTTAATTTTGCTCGACGCTGTGAGCGAAATTCTCGTATCCTATTCGCGGCCTTTTTTCCCCGAAGTAACTAAAACTAGGTCAAACTTTGCGAATATTATTTTCATGGGTTAATTAGGAAATTTTCACGGTTTTTTTCCTTCGGTCCACTTTTTGCTGGTTGAAATTCGGACGAGATGTTGAAATGTAATTTGTTTTGTTCGTTTTTTGAATAAAAATCATCATTTTATGAAAAATTAATTCGTCTGGGGTGTGTAGCTTTCGCGAAGCGAACCTTTTCATCTATTTATCTAAATATCTATCTACCTTCTTCATTCTAGATGTTTAAAAATTAAACGAAACGAATTATTTACCTTCGTGATGTACATGGAAGGAGAAAAAAAAAAAGCGAAGATGGGTTTATAGGTGGTAAAGTTGCAGGATAAACCGAAGAAGGAAAAAAATAGAAACGACTTTAATGACGATATATGTTTTCGACATTTTTCTAGCTCGCATGTGCAAGTCATAAAATCAAAAACTGATTCGGTAGGTAACTGTTGCAGAAATATGACATTTTCGAAATTAGTTTTTCTTCGCTGTGTACCTAGTTTGGCAAGGTACATACACGTACGAAACGTACAGTAAAAACTATCTGCGCGAAGCTGCAAATCAGAGCCGCAGTTATGAAATTGTTACCTCGACTATTTTTTTCTAGATTATTTAAAAATCAACTGGAAAACGAAAAAGCCACGGATTTAGTATGATATTTTTGTATTCGTTCTTTCGCTCGTCGACTGAGTACGGTTTTATTCTGACATAAATATTTTACAACACATATATCGTATGATAGAATGCTGAATGCTGAAAGAACTCAAATGAAAAAGAGTGCTTTAATATTTAAACATACCATATAACACTCTTTTCATTTTCATTTCCAGTTCATTGAAAGTTTCAGCGGGCTACCTTTTGATCTTCTACGTTTGTGAAGTTTTGGTATTTTTGTGCGCGATGAAGTTACCTATTCGTAGCATTTTTTTTTTTTTTTGGTCGAATTGATCGGTATGTGCGGTATCGCCGCACGATAGATTTTATATTTTGAATTTACCAGAAACGTGGTAATTGGTGCGTGGTTAGGGAATGGAATCAGGGGAGAGGGGTGTTTTAAAATGTCGAAATTGGACGGTTGGTAATTTTCCAATAGATCTACTGGAAGATGTTTTTGAAAAGTTTACCTACTAAAATCATAATAATTATAACGGCAAATAAAACAAACTGAATTGACAATTTTAGATTTCAATAAATTATGTGTTTATAAATAGTACTCGTAAGTATAGTCAATACAAAAAGTGTATACATATTATTTTCTTTTTGAACAACACATTTCCAACTGCCAATGTTATTGGTATCATGACTTACCCTAACCTCAATAACCTGCTCAACTACAAAGAAAACTTTTCAAGGCGTCAATTAACGTCAACTACAACTTAGCCAACTATAACTTCATCGAGAACTTCTTGATTTCAACCTCGATGGAGTATTGAAAAAAATATTCATAGCTTTGGAAAAAACTGTGTTCTTCAATGTTCTGCAAAAAATGAAAAAAAAAAGTTTTTTTTTAAATTCAAATGGTCAGGATACGTATGGATACTTTTACTCAGGGTCAGAAATTTCTCAGCTTTACTCCCCTCCCCCCTTCCCGCGCTTATTTATTTCAAAAAATGAAGCAAAACACATTTTGCAAGATTTTTCTCAAAAAACGTTAAAAATTTTGTAAAACGTCGAAAACCTTGAAAAATTGTTGAAATTGTCGTGAAAATTGGTGAAAACATGGTAGAAATAGCGACAAAATAAACTTTCAAAAATTCCGGAAAAAAGTTGAAATTTCGGTAAAAATTATTTAAAACATGAAAAAAAATCAAAAAATTAGAAAATCGTCAAAATTGTTGTTGAAATTATCAAAATAGTGACAAAAAAATTTTTAATTGTGAAAACTATGTAAATGTCAAGGAAATCGTCGAAAATTTCAAAACACTTCTTAAAATTGTAATCCATAAAGTCGTAATATTTGAAATTTTCTTGAAATTTTCCAAGTTCAAAAAGTATTTGAATTTTGTTAAATTTTCCAAGTTCAAAAAAGTCAGACAAAATATCTAAAAGTCATTGTAACGGATTTTCGCAAGTGAATTTCATAATGAGTAATGACATTTTTTTGAAAAATTTTCGAAATCCAATTCAAAGTACAAAAATTTAGTAGAAATCTGAAAATTTTTCCAAATACAAAAAAGTCTGGTAAAATGCCTAAAAGTCAGCTTTAGGTAAAAAGCTGTCTGACATTGAACTTTCTTTAAATTTTTCAAGTCCATAAAATTTGAATTTTTCAAATCCAAAAATTAATTTGAGTTTTTAAACATTTTCTAAGTCCAAAAAAGTCTGACAAAATGTCTAAAAATCATTGTCTAGGAATTTCGCGAGGAATTTATGGACAAAAAAATGGACACGAAAATTAAACGAAAAAGAAGTATAAGTGATCTTTCATCGTAGATATCTCAAAAACTAAGCCTCTTAGAAAACAATTAATTCCTCAGTTGAAAAAGGAAATTTTACACTCTGCAATTTTATTCCTATACATTTTTTTCGTAGGACCCCTAATTTGCCCAGAAAATCGATTAATTTGAAAAAACAACCATTTGTAAAATGGCCAATCAACTTGAAAAATTGATTTTCTGAGGGAACTAAGCTTCCTATGAAAAAAATGAATAGAAACAAAATCGTAGAGCGTAAAATTTCCTTTCCACAAAAGGCAATAATTTTTTCTAGGGGGTCAGCTTTTTGAGATATCTAAGATAGAAAATTAAAATTGAATTTTCCAGCTTTCGGTAAAAATATTTTATCTCGAAAACTTGACCCCCTAGGAAAAAACTAATTGCCCAATGAAGAAAGGAAATTTTATGTTCTACAATTTTGTTTCTATTAATTTTTTTCGTAGGAGTCTTCTTTCATCCAAAAAATCGATTCCTTGAGTTCAAAATGATGAAAAATAGGTAAATTTTCTCATTAAATTAGTTTTGTGAAGAAACCTTACGCGATGGAATTTTTTCATATTTTTTTTCGAAATCAGCGTAAAAAATGCTATTGAACCACTCAATATTTTTCCAACAACATTTCCATCGCAGGACTATGAAATTTATAATAAAAAAGACAAATGAATTCAAAAACAAAACAAAACTGAAAAAAAGATCGAAACGACATATTGACAAAAATATCATGAAAAAGTCAAAATCAGTTTCCATTAGTTTTGTAGTCGTCTGATAAAATATTAAAAACTCGCAGAAACATAAACCATTACAAGAAATAAGTCATTTATTACAAGTCCAAAAGTCAGAAAAAAAATTTCGCTTCGAAACAAAATCACAGTTTTCGTATTTACAAATTTTCTACGAAAAACGTAAATTTTCAATAAATTTTTCATCGAAATGGTCTTAGAATTGGTATGTTACCCTACTCTCTTCCCATATTTTCTTCATGTCATTTCTTCAAAAAAAGGGCAAGTCAAACATGGTCGCCGGAATAGGTACTTAAACATATCATTTCTATAAACATTTTTTCGATAATCGTACCTATTTTATCATTACATGGCGAAAATTCGAAAAGCACCAAAAAAGCGTTTTCTTTATCTTTGCGAAATGGGACATGGAAATAAAAATTTTTGAGTAGAAAAATATCAAACCTATTTTAGTAAAAAAAAATCGTAAAATCGTGAATTTCTTAATTTTTTTCAAATTGCCAAATTTTAACTATAAGTAGGTACCTATGCCATATTGATTCCTATCTACAAATTAATTTTGGTTTTTTGAAATCATTATCCAGCTTTTTAGCCATTTTGAGTTTCTAGCTCAAAATTAGATTTTTCACAATATTTTCCAGTTCTTTACAGGGAGTTTAAATAGGATGGCTCAAAATTTAATTATAATTATATTTTTGACATTGTGAATCGATAAATCCATTAACCAATCAATGAATCATTCATATGGATGTTTTTTTACCCATCAGAAGTGAATTATTGAGTATTGACTTCGTTGTAGGGTTAAAAAGGGGTGGGAAGTAGATTAGGGAGGCAACGTCTGATAGAAATCAATATTTTAGTTTTTTTTTTTAAATCAAAAAGTACCCAATTTTAAATGTTTTAGTTTTCAAAAATTCGTCTAAAAATTCAAAAATGAGCCAGTGTACAATCGCAAAAGTATTTCCGTGCGATTATTTCATTGAAAGCAATTTTATGACTGAATCTTGATCTAGAGTCTAATTCCGTGAAAAAAAAATGAGCCGGTCGGTATGCCATTTTCTTACGGTTCTCCTTTTTCCAGCGTGCACTCGTTTGTTTGAAATTCCCCATCTCCGTTCTTGAGACCAATTTTGAAAAATTTATCAAACAAAAATTGTAGATTGAGATCTTAGGAAAAATTTTGGTGATTACAAAAATTTATATTGGACCACTTTCTCGCTTCCAATTTTTCATAATAAGGTTACTTGTGTGAATCACCGGATGATTTTCATACGTATTAAGCAAAATTGGAGTGGAAAGAGGGATCCAATCGAGATTTTTGTAATAATCGAAATTATTTCAAGGATCTCAATCTATTACTTTTGTTTGAAAATTTTTTTAATTGAGGCCTCCAGTACAGAGATAAGGAGATTTTTTGGAAATGGAGTGGACCTTCGAAAAAGGGGAATTTTTCATCGAATTCCTGGTCAAATTACAATATTAAAAATTGGAAGTGAGAAACAGTTTTTTTATGTGATATTTTATTTTTCGAGGTCTTTTTCAAATCTGGGTCGACGAATTGACGAGGTGAAATTATCCTCTCGTTTACATACATATATAAAGTGAGTGTACAAGATAATTGATACCTAAATAAGAAATCCAATACCAAAACACTTTCCACCCACTAAAAAAAAAAAAACATCTAAATAGCACGCTGCAGGTATAAACACGCAGTCGAAAAAACCACCCCTTTTAATTTACGAATCGTAAAATACTTTCTTCACATCCGCATCGACGATTTCGTCGTCAAAAAAGATACTTCGGTATCATTCGTATTTAAAAATCATACTTGGGTAAACAAAATGAAAAAATTGTCGTGCGTTTAGGTGTATATGGGATTACATTGTAAAAGTAGGTGTGTTCGCTGGTCGATTTTACGTGAGAAGGCGGCTGAAAAAGGTGAGAATTCATTTCGTCGAGTGTACGTACAACTACATACGTACATATACATACTAATACCTACCAACACACGTACAACGAATGTTAAGCTTTTGATATAAATTAAAGAACGTTTTTGAAAAATGATTACTCGAGCATGGGTCAAAAAGTTATAGAAAAAGTGAGGTCTGCGGTGGTCGAAAGTTTAACAATTAAAAATTAAATATCATCTCCTAGCGCATTGTAGAGGCTGATATAGCGTTGGCATCGGTAAGTAAAGTACTCATACAGCGTCGGTACGAACTGCAAAATATCGTATTTTCGGTTACGATATAACGATACGATGGTGAAAACTCGATGGCACGTCACTAATTCCTGCGTAGACTAGAAAGACATACTCGTACATTCGAAATGATTATTCGCTTTTGCATTTACCATACCGAGTAACGCTTTGATTTGCCAACTTCTCGGTTCTCTGCTAGCAGAGTTAACCCTTTTCAAAGATGTCCCAATTGTTGTTGGCGAAATTTACATTACAAACAAACAAAAGCTAAATTGTAAAGATTACATAGTGTTGGAGTCTGCAAACCGTACAAACCAGTAATTAAAAAGTACGAGGGTGGGAAAAAAAAACCTCGAATTCGAGGCGAATAAGGAGTCGAGCATGAAAATGGGGAAAAAAAGAAGGTAGTCGTATCTTAGGTAGAAACGGAAGAATTTAATCATCTCGAATTGTCGTAATAAATTTGCAAGAAAGAAGCTCGGAGCTTATATAAAGAGGGCCTAGTTTAAAGGGCGGTTTATATTACGTGTATAAGAATTGTACCTATCTACCTAGACCTACATTTACGGCAGCTCTTACCAAGATATATTTTGATTAATATTAACACGCAATCGTAGTGTTTGTCGCGGGCTTACATATAGAAAGCTGGAGCGAGAGAATAAATCTCTTTGCATATGTCATTCGCAGACACCACCGGCCCCGGCCTAAAATGCGTTGGTACCAGTGATTCCCCGATACACTATTGAAATATTAATTTATCACTTATCCGAGTAATAATTGTTTAGGAACTGTGCGGTTGGAAATTGTGCCCCAATTACTCGAATCGAAAAGGGGGGCAGAGGGTTGAAGGAAGAGTGCAGTACGCGAGAAGAGCGAAGGCGTTATGCATGCGTAGTGAAAGCCGTAGCTTCGGGCTAAAATAAGGCGCCAAAACAGGGGCAGCGAATCAGTGCTAACGACATTACGGAGCTGTACCCCAGCATCTTTAGATGCTGATGTACCATTTCGAACGACGAATTTATCGCGATACTTATGGCCATTCTTTCGTATCGTGCGGCGCGGTGTTTTTATTATTTCGAACAAGTGAAAAAAATGCTCGTCGAAATGTAGGTGCGACGGTTTTGTTGGCATAGGCAGAGAGTTAATACTTTTTACGTGTACGAGCGTGTGTACGTGTGCTTTTTTATTTTATTTTCCAAATAATAAAACACGGCCTCGATAAAGAAGTATCGATTGTTTTGTTCATGTTCTGTTGATATTGCCATGAGATCAGCTTATCATGAATTTATAACGCCTTTACAAGTTGGTGAGTACCTTTTAATATCGATTTATCATTATCGCTCCGGTTTCGATGTACACCTTAACTCGATAGAAATTTATTTCATTTGATGAGAAAAAAAATTGCCGCCCTTGAATTAAATTTTCAAAGGTTAAAATGAAAAGTGAGATTACCCGAGTGTAATTTTCAAATTGCAGAATATGACATCGGTCTATTGGAAGAATCGTCTTATCTAAAAGAAAGCTATTCTGACATCGAGTTCTGTTCAGATCCCATGGATTTTGTTAAAATAATATTTCTCGGGGCGCAAGGAGTAGGAAAGACATCGATTATTCAGGTAGAGTAATACCTTGGAATTTTTCACACATGGATACTCGCATGTATGTGTGAGCTAAGCTGCGAATAAAGTAAAAAAAAAAACCTCGCTGCTGTCATTTTTCAACTTGAAAATGATCAATAGGTAGCGTTAAACTTTCAAAACTTGACTTATCCTACGTTTACAAATAATGAATGGCGAAAAAAAAAGACGTGTCGTGAAACAATGACGCGTCTAAAGCTTTTTACATCGTGTATAACAGACTTCAAAACCTGAAATATTTCCAGATTGATAAGTGCGAGCTGATAAGCGATACTCATTTTTTTTCTCGTTTTAATGAAATTTCCGTTCTGTATGGTTACCTGAGTTTTATTCGGGGTTGAGAAAAAATCTCGTGTGGAAAGCTTTAGAGGTATAATTTATCGACTTTCCTTTACCCAAACTGTCACAATTTTGACGTCGATTAAGTGCAAAGGTGAAGGGGGTGATGACGTGATGATTATAAACTCGGTAATTTTCTCATCCTATCAATTCGTCCTTACTTCATCGCTTGTAAAAAAAAGCAGTTGATTAAATTTTCAATTTTGTTTCCAAATTGAAAACGTAATTATACTCATCGATAATAAAAATACCCTTATTCTGTAAAATTTCATGATATTTGGAAAAAATTTCATCTCAAGGTTAAACAGCACGACCTTTAGCATTTAGATAGGAAAAAATCGTTAGACGTAACATTCGAGGCTGTAAGTAGTGTTTTGGAAGTGAGCAGCTGAAAAAGGGTTGTAAAAAATTAAAACGACGGACCGGTCAAATAACGGATCGACACAGTGACGTATTTTGTTCACAAATAAAATTATCGAATCGACCAAGGGACCGGTAGCTGATATCGTGGTTTCGTGTTTTTAACTATCCCTGAAGAAAATTCTACCTACTGGGTGTAGAAAATTCTGGATAAATTTTTCAAACTTCGATTAATACTTATAGGGAGGTTTTTAGGGGGAGGGATGGTATCGATGGTCTGAGTGGTTAAGTGGGCTGAAAAATGACCATCGAAATTGTTATTTTCAGAATTTTACTGTTGTCAGGGTTGCATACTAGGTCCCTAATGGTTTGATGTTTTGGTATTAGAATTTTTTCGTTTTTTCCACATAACTTGAAAACGACTCCATTTTGGGAAATTTTTGTAATAACTTGTTTGAAAGAGGATAAAAAGAGCTTTCGAATGATATCATTACTTTTTGATTTAAAGCTAATTTTCATTTTTAACGTCATCGTAAATTCTCGGGAAAAATTTTCGTGATTTGTAAAATTTCACGAAAACAAAAAGTAATCATATTTTTTTAAAGATAATTTTATGCTCTTTCAAACGAGTTATTACAGAAAATTTCCTTAATCGCTTTGTTCTCTAGTTACATTGAAAAAAAGTAGAAATATTGGTGAGAAAACACGAACACCATCAAACCGTTAGACTCAGAAGATGTGACCCTGCTCATAGTAAAAACCTTATCGGTAAAAAAAATTGGCAGGGAAAATCATGAATCTAGCCCAGAAATCCGTTTAAAATCTATGTACCTACAGTACCTGCCTACCTACTTTTATTTCGAATGTTTGATTTTGATTCGGCAAGATTTGAGAAAATGGCTCCCCAAGTGTAAAGATAAGCCCGAATACTTATCAATGAGACATGTTATTTGGAATATTTTTTCGATTTTTTTTTTACATCCTCGAAGGAAAATTGATAAAAATGAATACAAAATTATGCAGATACGTTGATACCTACCTTCGTTGCCCAAAATTTGCAACTACTTTCGCGTATTTCAAAAAAGTAACCGTATCAAGTAGGTATCTACCTATTTCTCATCATCACGTCATAACTGTAACAAAAAAAAGAAAAAGGAACATAGTTTTGAAAAAAAATCCTCACCCGAGCTCTCAACTTACAAAAATAGACGCAACATTCGGCCCACTACATTCGAGAGATACGTGTTATCATCGATTCAAATGCAAATACGTACCTTATACATACATCTTTGTTATTCATCGTCGAGATTTATGGGTTTTTGGTATTTTGGAAAAAATACTTAAATATCGAAAGTGATACGTTATCTGAGACTATCAAGTTTTTGTAAAGAATTTGGCGAATTTGAAAATAGAAAAATCTGAACGTAGCTAAAAGTTATAATGTTAAATGACCCAAGCATCCAACACCTTGGAAAATATTGTACGTAGTTGTGTTTCGTTTCCATTGCAAAGACCAATCCTAGGCAAGAAACACGTTCAAAGTTGGAAAATACCCTCTTGGGAACGATATGAAAAACGTGCTCTAATAATATGCGATTTGGGAATGCGTTTGAAGTTTACTTGGGAAAAAATTTTCTTCGATCATGCATCTTATTATTTCGTGTTTTTTTTTTCTCGTGAGTTTTGTGGATTGTACCTGTCCTGTGTACGGGCTAAATTTGCTTTTTGGTTTGAAATATTCTTTCATTATTTAAAATGTTAATTAAGTGGATAGGTCTATGTTTATTTATAATAATAAAGTGGGTTACCCGCTGAATTGTGGAATATCGGTTGGGAATTCCCATTGTTCAACTAAGTATACGCATTTACCTATTTGAGGTTTAATACAGGGTGTTTCATAGTTGATATCGCTCTTTTCTGCTAGGCAGGTAGGCAACTTATGCTGGACACAAGTAGGTATGTTTGACTACCCTTGGAATTGAAGGGACAACGTTATACACATTGAAAAAATAATTTTTTAATCTTGTTCATCATTTTTGATTTAGCATAATATATTA
The DNA here is from genome assembly GCA_900064475.1 of Pseudococcus longispinus. Taxonomy (NCBI): domain Eukaryota; kingdom Metazoa; phylum Arthropoda; class Insecta; order Hemiptera; family Pseudococcidae; genus Pseudococcus; species Pseudococcus longispinus. The sequence goes on from FIZU01057528.1 coordinate 13,289, forward strand.
CCTATGATAGGTGAAGGGTTGCGGTTTGCTCCATTGGATGGAGCATTTATTTTAGTTTTTTTTCGTGGAAAAGTTTTTGGGGTTAGGTGATCAAGGGGCCCCAATAATTAATAAAATATTCAAAAATGCAAAAAAATATTTTTTTCAATTTTTTCAAAATGAAAAAAAAAATGATACTTACCTTTCATTATTATGAACTTGATTTGTGTAAAAAAAGGCCCTCTTTCCAATTCAAGAAAAAAAATCCGTTTTTTCATTCAAATTTCATAGTCTATTGTCTAAAAAAGAGATATTTTCAAAAGATTTTTCTTGAAATCAAACATGTATAACTTTTGATGCGATCAATATAAAAAGCTGGGATTTGCACCATTGGATTGAGGGCTTTTTACTACACAGGTCACGTTCAAAATAATGGTGCTGGGTGTTCCGGTAGTAGTGCACCGCCTTCAAACCAGAGATGCAGCTATCCAAACTACATTAGTAGATGCAAGTTTGTCCACACGGGGATTTGAAGGAGCAAAGTTATGCACTACTCCTGGTAGATGTTTCAAAACGTTGTAACTCCGATGATAATATAGATTGGTATTTTTTTTTTGAAAATTTCATTTAGAACTTTTTATGTTCTATAAAATGAGTCATATTCATGTTTTGCTTAACTCCTAAATTGAAAGCGCTACAATGATTTGAAAATTTACAGGCTTCATAACTCCTTTAATTTCCAAGTTATGCAAAATTTTGTAGGAAACGTTTTTTGTTGCGCTTTTTGAGCTCTACAAAATGAGCTAATAATTATTAGCATAGCTGTAAAATTGAAGGAGCTACACCCATTAAAAATATGAAAAGCGGCATTATTATCTTAAAATTTATTATTTTCTTTTCAACAATTTTTCAAAACGATCTCTCCAATTTTGAAGTTATGCAAACAATTATTTGGTAATTTTATAGAGCTCAAAAAGCTCAACAAAAAATGTCTCATACAAAATTTTGCATAACTTGAAAATTGAAGTAATTATGAAACTTACAAAATTTTCAAATATTTGTAACTCCTTCAATTTTAGAGTTAGGCAAAACATGAATATAACTCATTTTGAAGAGCTCAAAAAGTTCTACGAGGAAGTTTTAAAAAAAATTGTCTATTTATATTATCAGCGGAGTTACAATGTTTTGAAACATCTATCCGGAGTAGATGCATAACTTTGCCCTTCAAATTCTGGAGTCTACAAACATGTATACACTTATGTAGTTTGGGTAACTGCATCTCTGGTTTGAAGGCGGTGCACTCCTACTGGAACACCCTGTAGGTTGATACAAAAAAATACAAAATTTTGTAGGGAGCGAAACAAAGGAAACTTTTTTGTTTTTTTGAATATTTGATTAATTATTGAAGCTCCCTAATGACCCTAGCCCAAAAACTTTTAGATGGAAAAGAACTAGAGTGAATGCTTCTACCAATGGTGCAAACCGCAACCCTCTACCTCTCATAGTTGGAATTTTAGGACAAATCAAAAATAACGAACAAGATTGAAAATTGTTTTTTGAGTGAGCATAACTTCGCCCCTTCAATTCCAAAGGTAGTCAAACATACTTACTTGTGGAATGGGAGGAGCGATATCAGCTATGAAACGCCCTGTATATATATTGTACATTGGCTAATTTTATTTCCAATTAACAAATCGTTTGAAAATTCTTCATCAGGTTTTCATTAAAACTGCTTTCGACATACATATGGAAAGAAAATTACATATAATTTAAATTAAAATGAGCTATTTTATTGATCATATAAAAATACCGAAAAGGGGTGTCTGGTGAGTGGTCGTCGAAATGTGCCACATTTGGATATAGGTAATGTAGTTAGTGGATTCCACTTCAAAAAAAACTTCAAACGAATATGTTGCTGGTATTAAAATTTAAGGGGTAAATGCACTTTTATAAAAATTTGGATCGAAACATATTTTCAATTATTGGGATAAACACTGATCAAATTTTCGCAAGGACAATTTTTGCATAACTTTAAAATTGAAGGGGTTGTAAATAAATGTTGAAACAAAAAAATTCTGAGAAAAATTAGTTGTGGAAATGAGTAGGTATATTTTCAAAACTGAACAAATTTTTTCATGAAAAATCATCGTAGAAAAATTTGTTCAATTATTGAGGTATTATCTATCTCCATAATTGATTATTTTTTGTGAGTTCATTTTCCCATTAAATTGTAGAGGTGGGCAAAAAGTTGCCAGAAGGAAATTTATTCAGTTTTTGAAGTATTGCCAATTTCTATGATTAAAAATAAGCTTTCCTTCAAAAAAGGATTTACCCCTTAAATTTTGAAGAGATGCAACATTTCGATCGAATATTTTTTGTTGGTGGTATCTACTGTAACATTCAAATTTTGCTGGCATTGACAATTACTTCCCAAACACCTTGATCGTTAGGTGCTTAGTTAACGATAAATTTGAAACCCGATTTTTATTTCAATATTAACGACTTTTTACCATTTTGCTTACAGCAATTCGTGTGGAATCATTTCAACGAAGAATATGTTCCCTCCAAAACAAAACACGTATATTATTCGTCTGTGATTTTTAACGAACATGTATATCAACTTAAAATAGCAGATGTACCAACAATATCGTATTTTCCTGCGAACAGTTTCGTCGAATGGACGGATTTTCGTTTTTATGGTTTAAGAAATGCAAACGCTTATATATTCGTATTCGATTTATCGAATTTGGATACGTTTCAGTACATCAGGATCATCAGAGATCAGATTGCTGAAAGCCGCGATATAAAAAACGTTCCTATTTTGATTATTGGCAATAAGCAAGATTTAATTACCAATCTTCACCGTACACATTTCAGTTATCTTTCAGGGTAAGTGCCGAATTTTTTACCAGCCTTTGAAAAATTTTAATTTTTAAATAAGACGAAAGTTTTCTATCAAAGGTTATAATAACATTTCACTTTGAAATTAAAAACTTTCTCTTCAATAATGTACTTACCATCGAGCTAACCAAAAATTTAAGCTAATGGAAGTAGATTATATCGATGTCTAAGAACTTAGCTTTATACTTATTAGAAATAATTCATAAAACATCGTCATTTGCTTGTTACAGAAATAGTCATTCGAAAAGCACCGAAGTACAGAAAGAAAAAATCAAAGAGATAGTCAGTCTAATACGTAAACAGTGGAAATGTTCTTACATAGACTGCAGCGCCAAATACAACTGGAAAGTGGTAGCTGTGTTTAAAGAAATAATTAAAATCATCGAAACAATACAGCCGAGCAGATCTGCGACCTTTGGACACAGAGAAGTAACCTCGTTGGTGATTGAAAATATGCACGGTAATATGGAAAGAACGAAATGCATAATTTTATGAACAACATTTTAGTCGCATATAATTTAAGCGCTTTAATTGACTTTCTATACGTAGAAGAATACAAAGTCTTTACGACTGGTGTAGAAGTATTAGTCAAGTTAGAGGAAATTTTATTGCGGATATTTAAATAATATTCTTTTAATATTTTCAAACGAGATAGAAAGATTCGAGAGATGAACTTGTTTTTATTTTCGTTTTGTTTTTAAAAATCGAATACGCGAATACTGCCAATTCAACGATGTTGAAATGATAATTCTATACTATACGTAAGTTTTTATTATGGACTTCTCTCGTAGATGTTTCAATTATGTGAATACTTTAAACCCCAAATATTCTCAAGTATCGATAATCCGGTTTAAAATGTGCTATGGCAGGGGTAGGCACTTTGAAATGGTAAATCTCTAGTCCCTACTTAATTTTATCAGCATTCTTAACAGGAGGTCGATGAATCAATTTTTTCTATAAAAGATCAACAAGAGCAGTTGAAATGAAAAATTGAAAAAATTTCGATCCATGTAACTGTACCTATTCTTCGTGTTGGTAAAATACGCTGATACAGGGACTATATGCTCAATTGCTCACCTCTGATTGAAAGAATGTGTTACACTAATTAGCAATATTTTATATTTTTTATTTATTTGTCATTTTTTTTATTGTTGTTTTATATTATTTGTTCACATCAATCAATTTATTTTTAAAAAATCTCAAGGTATAAAGCATATGTCTAATGTTGAGCAGTTGTGTAAAAATAAACGTCTCAGTTATATTTTCAGCTGAATTTTTGAAAAATTCGTTGAATAAAAATAGCAAATAGTTTCAAAATTTTTTAATTCTTTAGCTAGTGACCGGTTTGAAATTATCGAAGATTAACATTTTTCAAATCACCTCGTCAACATTAATTTTCGAAAATAACTTCTTACCTGAGTATATTTAAGGGAATATCTTCGATAAAAATCTCAAACCAAAAATTCGACTCTTATGTAGCGATCTGCCTGCTACGACTTTTTGAAAAACGAAGATAAATAAGGTTTTTAAAAAGAAAATAGGTATCTGAAATACCTACCTTTATCCTTGTTTAATCAATGGAATTGGTTAAAAAAATGAATTCGTATAAGTAAGATTTAATTTCATCTAGGATAGATGTAACCATTTTCATTATATTTTAATTTTATAATAGTTAATGAAATTTATTGATTCATTCGTATGATACGCGCGACCTAGGGTAAAGAAAATTATATTTTTGCATTCCTTTAAGTATTTATTCACTGCCATACTTGGAAGATTTGTATCGAAAAAACAAAATTTATGAATTCTATACGTACAAAGTACTCGAATTTATCTTTATGGCAAATGATGGAATGTTAAATATCTACGTATGTATTTGTATAATTTTTTTAATCAGAGCTTGGTGGCATGGCTGGCATACCTGGTTGGTAGCAATATGTAGCTGAGTTATTTTTTCATCGAAGGAAACTGCATATACTTGAATGTGTACCATTAAATTTGATTTTTTATTGTATTCAATGTGCTCAGATGGGTAATTTATTATTAAATGAAAAAAATAGCTTTCTATCATGGAAGAGATAATTTGTCTAACTAGATTTTTGAAGAGGTTACAAAGTTGTAAGCTACAATAATTCAATGGCTTAATATTAGTTCAGAAAAATGTATCTCCATCTTGGTGCCTCTAAAAATAAGCTCGTAAGCTAAGGTCCATTTTTCGAAACATGTTTTTGACAGATTTCAGCCAATTTTGACCTGAATTTTTGAAGGAACATGTTTTGAAAACAAATGGTTATACCCACTTAATGTTTTTTAGGCACCTGAAATGGAGATACACCTTTTTGTTCCAAGCCATCGAGTTTATAAAATATTCATTGGCGGAAAAAGTTTGGTACCCCTGAATTTTTTTTTTTTTGAAAAAAGGCAAGAAACTAAAACAGTAATTTATGCTCATTTTAATTTTCTCTTCTAATAACGTTATTTTAAAATGTCTGTGGTACCTTCAAAATTGAAGATAGGCATAAAAACAGGGTTGGCAAATGCTCGAGCATTTTCTCCTGTCGGGAAATTCTCAGAAAATTCTCACATTTGAGAATATTCTCGACCATTTGAGTAATTTATTTTTTTTATTAAAATTTGGTGAAAATATCATAGAAATAGTAAAAAAAATCACGAATTGAATCAACAAAAGTTGTAAGAATGGTTGAAATTTGTTTTACCTCAATCATTCAAAATATGACAAAATTGGCCAAAAAAAACATGAAAATCGTCAAAAATGCTGTAGAAATTATAAAAACGTCAGCAAAAATCATCAAAAATGTGTAAAAAAAGAGCTCAAAATTCATTACAATCGTCGAAAATTATCATGCTAAAATCACTTGAAAGCAAAAAAAAAAAAGGAGAATATTCTCGACATTTTCTTCCAAAGAATATTCTCGAAAATGCTCGTGCTCGTTGAGCAAATTCTCAATGAGAATATTCTCTGTGCCAATCCACCTTAAAAATATGTGTGAAGACGAAAATTCGATGGTCCTAACGTCATTTATGACCGCCATGCCACCCTGCACCGATTATGGTATTAAGGAAGCCTGCTATTGGCATTCATCTTGATCGTCATCTTTTATAAAAATGATAAAAACAAACTTACTTCATTACTTACTTACTTGTTTTACAAGAAAATACGACCGTAGTAAAATGTTGCGTTGCTCTCTCAAATTGTATAGATTTATGTTAGTTGTTGTTTTTATTATTGTTGTTACTACCAAAAATATTGTTGTTATACTTTAGTTATTACCTACGTTCTAGGATTTTTAGTAATTTTTTCAACGTTTTTCGTTTTCTTTTTTATTTATTTATTGATTGTATTTAAATTTTATAACATTGTAATGTTTATCTTTAGTGATTCAATAATTATTGAACCATTTTGTAGAATCAATAAAAATTTAATAAAATTGAACCTCGGTATCGTGCCTCGACTGTAGGTAATGTGAAGCATAAAAGCGTGAAAATAGTTAAATGAGATTTATGTTCGTTGTAAATGGAATCTGCGTTTGAAATAGTTTATTACGTAAGAAGAAAATGAAGTGTGAATCCGAACTCATACGACGCAGCACTCGTTTGGATTCATTTGAAGGAAAATTTTACAAAAAATTGATTTTCAAAAAATCTAAAGTTCAAGTTGAAATATGTAGAAAGAACGAAACTCGGATGTTCGCTTTTGTCTTACTTCGAAACCTCTTCCTGAAGGGGTGAATCTTTAGCAGAATAAATAATTAATTTCCTCTCTGTATTTAAGTCGCCGGAAATGATAAACTTTGCGACTTGAAAACAATTGAGAAAGAATGTAGTTTACGTAGGTACTAACATGAGTTAAGAAAACTAAATTATTAATGAGGTTGATTTCAATTTTCTAGCAACGCGTGTCTTTTTCTTTTGTAAACTATAATCAATTTTTCATTCGATGATAAAGTCTCGAAATAGGTTCTATAATGATTTTATGAATGATGAAAGAAGTAATGGATTACTGACCACTGACCAGTAAAGTAGCTACGCAGATTTAAAAACAAAACTACACAAGATGCTACTGAAAAATTATTTTCAACTAAAATTTCATCAAAAATAATCTGAAATTATTTTCAAGAAAACGTAATCAAGCCGAATAATTAATTTCGATTGAATAAAATATCCTTAATTGATTATTGAACACGAAAAAAATATTAAAAAATATAAATAAAATAAAAATAAAAAATAAATCTTTTCTCCGAAAACGTAGTTCAAATAACCACCACTGAGATCGCTGCCAGTCCTCAGAACAAGTAATTCGGTAAAATTGGTAAATTACGGTAAATATTCTGCCAAGTTTCGCGATTACGGTTGTTATCGTTGGAAAAAGAGTTCAATATTGTTTTCGTAACGAAATGTATTTTACAACTGGTTCTATTTTAAATTCGTTTAAAATAATACTTATTATGTGATTGAAAATAAGTTCATATTGTTCGTAAATTTGATCATCGGTTAATCTAATAGTGAATAAATTGGTTTAATTCGAACGCTAGAATAATGCTTAATATAAAATCTAGACCGTGCGAAATATCGAGTGATCGGTGCTAAATGCACTTCTAGTGATAATTTCCATTTAATGCATCAGGTAACGCCCGTCAAACTCATTTATTCGTTCATTTTGCATAATTCGAAGTACAAATTCGATAATGAAATGGAGTACGTGAGCTACGAAGTAACTGTTTCATTGTCGCAGTGAAACACCTCTTGGTAACTCGTACGGTTTTATATCCAATTCTCACGTAAAGTTGAACATTCGCAAGAGCTGGTTTCCGAATTTCGGATGTTTACATTGGTTCTGCGTATGCTCTCGAGAATACCTTAGAACCATATGAGCATCGATATGCAGGAATGTGTATCACACGACACCCTGCATAAAGTTATTTGCCTTCAGTAATGAATTTTTTTTTTCATAATCGAGTATAAGATATGGAATACTAATCACGAGTAATTCTATTTAAACATTTTGCCGCCGTTGAACACGAACGAAGATTACTCATTATGAGATGTTAAAATTATAGTGTACGAGCCGGCAAAGGAGTGAGTACGATAAAAATGCCATGTTAAATAACGATATCGAAGTGTTGGTATTGAATAATGTTGGCCGATGTAGCCATGGAGAGATGCGAGAAGTGAAATAGCTCGATTGGACGAGAAGAACGCTCTAGCGTTTGAAAAGATTGGCTACAGGGTTCGAATTATTTTCTACAACTAGATACATTACATTACAAGGTCATTCATTCTTCTCGTATGTGTTTTTTTTTTTTACTATACGGTTACATTCCAATGTACATGTATGCCATTGACAAATAATTTAGTCGAAATTTATATCAGATATGGGTTCGATCCCCCTCTGGTTGGGCTGATTAGAAATGACATAATTATAGATATCTGGGGTTGAGCTTCGATAGAAAATGCAAACAATTGAAATTAAAACTGAGAAATGTGTTCGGATTGTTTGTAAATATTAGCAAAACGGTGTTACGGTGCACGCGTGTATTAGTAAACCATTCTACAGGTATTCCGACACAGTTCATTGTGAAATTTCCGAATTGTTCGAGTGCATTGCATCGGATTTTCGCATCTAAGTAGTACACTACACGTGTTTAAACGCGAACGTGTTTTTTTTCCAAATACATGACGCATGACACTCGTACGTGTTTTACATTTTATTAGATAACTAAACGGTTAATGTGTTCCGCAGAATGTTCAGTTTCATTAAGAAAAGTGGAAGTGGCGGCGGTGGCACTAGCGGAAATGGCGGCGCAACGTCCATCGATAAAGAAGAAAAGGAGAGGCGAAAGAAAGAAAAAAAAAAACGAAAAGAAAAAGAGAAGAAAGAAAAAAGTTCCATGACCGCTGATGATTTATTGCGCCTTGATGAGGTACTAATTTTACTCAACTTTTATTGCCCTCCTGTATAGAGCAAATGCAGTTTAATTATACTAAGAAAACTGGTGTTGATTAATTCGCCGATCGTAACGACGGGTTTTCTTCTCCGATGGTCTTTTTTGTCTCGACGTATAAGCAAAGATTACTTTGCTAATTGAGAATATAATTGTCATCGTGATCGGTATCGTCGAACACGAAATTAATTTCCTCTCGTTGGGAGTTAATTGAAAAGTGGTGGCCTTAGTGTGGCCTTTTTACCGTTAAGTTTTTTATGTAATTTGTCTCTCTTACCGTAATAAATTTAGCTACCTTTTATGCGGTCGAATTATCCCAAGTTTTATGGCTTTTATTAAATGAATGATTTTTTTTACTCGCGAATATGTAGGTCATTTGGCGAGGTATTAAAGACGATGATTTGATCGCGAAGGAATGACAGTATGACGTTAGTTCCAGGTTACCTTCCTGTTTCACCCGAATATCTATCTGATTAGAATTTTAATTTTATTCGACACCTAGTTCGATAGCTAGTACAGTTAGAAATGGAAAAAAATACGTTCGTGTGCATTTGAGGTTAAAAGCAATTTTATGATTGATTTGTGATCTGGGACGAATTTTTAAAAAAATGAGCTGGGGTTCCATTTTTTGAGGCTCCCTTTTTTCAAGGGTCCACCCCACTTTCCAAGAAATCTCCTTATCTCTGTACCTGAGGCCCCAATTGAAAAATTTTTCAAATAAAAATTATTCATCATACGCCTATAAATAATTTTGGTTATATGTAAAATTTCGATCTGACCCCTTCCTCCCCGCCAATTTTCCAAATTATCATTTCAAAATGAGTGCAAAGTTCAGTTTTTCACGTTTTACATCAAAATTACGCGAAATAGTACAGGAGCCACAGCTGGTGAAAAATGGCCGAGAGGGTTGAACTCTGGAAACGGTCCAAAAAGTTAGTATACATAGACCTTCCTCAAAAACACCAGCCTGCCGATTCGCCGATGCTGCTTTCAAGCACAGCGAAAGCTCAAAGTTCACAAATTTTTGTAAACTTTCAGATGAAAACGTTGAAAGTTGAAATTGGTGTCTAAATATAGGATTTTTCACGCTGAATCCGAATGTGATAGTCAGCCAATCCCTAAGTGCTGCCAAAAGGTTGGCAGACTGGATCAAAGGGGGTGAAAATCTTAAAAAATCTTACAAAATCGTGTATATTCGCCGTATAACAAACTTGAAAAAAGGATGATCATTGAAAACCGGTTTCGTACAAAATCTGGCAAATGTTGCAAGAAATGCAGTATTTTCGAGTATACCTAATTTTGAACAATTTTCGCGATTTTCACCCCCCCCCCCTTTGACCCAGTCTGTTACCCCTTTGGTAGCACCTAAGGGTTGGCAGACCATCATATTCGGATTCAGTATGAAAAATTTCAAATTTCCAACAACTTTTTAGACTCAAAAAATTTTAGAGAGTCCACTTACTTCTAGGTATGTTGTTAGGGGACATTTTCAGAAATTACCCCAACTTTTAGACATTTTGTTGTCAGAGATTCGACTTTTTGGACATGACAAAAAAATTCAGAAATAATGCTGACCTCGCTTCGCAGCCTATCCCCCTAGCTGCTGTTATGTACATAGAAACCGATAAAACTTATTTTTTGTTGCAGTTCTCAGTTTTTACTCAAAATTGCTATTTTTTTGACAAAATTGTCAGTTTTTGTCATTAGTCAAAATCTTTTTTTTTTGTCATTTTTCATTTTCCAGTTCAAAATGTCATTTTTTGTCAAAATTGCCATTTTTTGTCAAAATTGCCATTTTTTGTCAAAATTGCCATTTTTTTGCCAAAATTGTCATTTTTTATTTTTAAATTTCTAGTCCAAACTGTCATTTTTGGTCAAAGTTGTCATTTTTTGAGAAGGTTGCTATTTCAAGGTAAAACTGTCTTTTTTGTCAATATTGTCATTTTTTGGTCCAAACTGTTATTTTTTGTCAAAATTGTAATTTTTTTGGTCGAAATTGTCATTTTAAGGTAAAAATTGTTACTTTTTGTAAAAAAAACCAGTTTTGGTCAAAATTAACATTTTTGGTTAAAATTTTCAGTTTTTAGTTAACAATGTCATTTTATTTAGTGAAAATCATAATTTTTTGTCATTTTTCATTTTATAGTCCAAACTGTCATTTTTTGTCAAAATTGTGATTTCAAAGTAGAAATTGTCATTTAAAGGTAGAAAGTGCAATTTTTGGTCAAAATCTACTTTTTTCATCAATTGTTTTTTTTTGGTCAAAATTGTCATTTCAAGGTAAAAACTGTTGTCATTTTTGGTCACAATTCTCCTTTCTAGGTAAAAATTGTCATTTTTTGCAAGACTCGTCATTTTTGATCGAAATCATAATTTTTTTTTTCAATATTGTCAATTTTTGGTCTAAACTGTCATTTTTTGTCAAAATTATAATTTTTTGGTTCAAAATTGTCATTTCAAAAAAATTGTCACTTTTGGTTAAAACCGTTATTTTTGTGAATATTTTACTCAAATTGTTATTTTAAGGTAAAAATCATCTTTCGGGCCATTTTAGGCTTTTTTAAAAATCTCATCAATGTATAAAGTCTGACAAAATGATAAACAGACGGGCACGTCGTGGATTTTATTATATGGATGTTGTATAATGACAACAACTGAATTTTTTGGGGAAAGAATGGAAGGAGGAGATGCAATTTTACTTGTCTCAGGAGTATGGACTCCTTGCATGTGTCTAAACGACCTTGATTATGGTCAAATATGAATTATCGCAACTTTTCATATAAAATATGAAAAAATGTTTTCAAGGGTGATTTTACTGATTTTCATACTTATTTTGCAAAATTGGAGGGAAGGGAACGGTCGGATTGAAAATTTCCCGACGATCAAAAATATTTGCAGTTATGATGCAAAACTTTTGTTTGAAAAATTTTTCAATAAGAACCATAGATATTTTTTAAAAGGGGAGGGGTGGACCTCGGGTGAGGGGTGTGATTTTCGGTACACGTGCTCTTTTTATGATTCTGAACAACTTTTGTTATTTGAAAAAGTATCCTATTTCGCGTAATTTTGATGTAAAACGTGAAAAACTGAATTTCACACTCATTTTGAAATGATAATTTGCAAAATTGGCGGGGAGGGAGGGGTCAGATCGAAATTTTTCTTATAACCAAAATTATTTATAGGCGTATGATGAATAATTTTTGTTTGAAAAATTTTTCAATTGGAGTCTTAGGTACAGAGATAGGGAGATTTTTTGGAAAGGGGGGTGGACCCTCGGAAAAGGGGTGTCTTAAAAAAATAGAATCCCAGCTCATTTTTTCAAAAATATGTCCTAGATTACAAATCAATCATAAAATTGCGTTTAATTTGTACTGAGCTAGAAAAATGCTCATCATTTAGGTCATTTGATAGTTATCTATGAAACTGTAATTCTTAATGGGCGTTGAGGAAGGGAGCAAAAAGATCGTAATATTTTCGTCTCAAAATCGTACGTTCGCTAAAAATTAAATCTAATGCTACGAACGACTGTTACAGGTTCGAAGATCTCTGAAACTACGAGGCAGACGTAAAGACAAAGAGAAGGAAAAACTACCGAGTGGAATTACGGCCGACTACACAGCGAATTTTTTCGGTGACATGAGTCGTAACCTCTTAACGCAAACCTCCAATTTGAACGGGTTCAACGCCGCAGCCACGCTAGACAGTCCGCTCGATAGTTTCGATAGTAATTTAAGTACCGGCACCAGCAAAGCAGCCACATTGCAGCCAGTAACCTCGCAACAGTTACAACAACGTGCTCTACCTCTACCCCCTCTACCTCCCCGAGCGCCTAAAAAAGTAACCATCAAGTCGAACTTTCGCCACAGCATCAGCAGCGAAGCTGTCGATCCGACGACGTTAAAAAACGTCGCTGATATTTCCCCTTATCGTTCGAATTCCTTGAGAACGAATTCGTCGTCAGCCTTGAACGAAGACACAGTCGACTTTAAATCGAATTTTAACGCTGATAGCGACCTGCATTTAATGCCACCCCCGGTCTATGTTTCTAATTATGATAAATGCAGTGCGAAGTCTCCCAGTATAGAGAGTCTGACCGACTCGACGACTAACAGCAGCTTCGCGACGCCTCCGTTTATTTCTAGTCCCGTTGGCGAAGGACAAGGATATTATTCAAGATTTTCGGCCGTGCTGGTCAACAGCTCGCCCGAAGATCCAGTTGCAGATTTTCCACTGCCTGATATTGAACCGGCGCCTTTACCTAAAGCTAGAGAAGTCTTAATCCAACGGAGACCACCTCCCAGAAATGATTTTGGGTTTTCTATACGGAGGGTGATATCCGTCTGTAGGAATTCCGGCGTGTGCCAGTTGAAATCTGTTATTTTGGCTGAAATGAATACCGGCGATGGTAATTTCGAAGAGGTTGGATTACTCCCTGGAGATCAGCTTTTAGAAGTGAATGGCGTCTCGGTCGAAGACAAGAGTCGAGAAGAAATAACCGATTTGATCAAAACTTCGGATAGTAGCGTTAAAATTAAGGTAATTTTGAAGTTTTTTCAATATCATACCATGTTTATCATGCTGATTGGAATTTTTCAATTGCCTGTTTAATCTTGAACAGAAATTATCGTTTTAATAAGTAACGAGCATTTATTTAGGTTATAATTGGATTTTCGATGTGGATTTTTTTTTTTTCATTTTTAAATCTTAGTGAGAAATTACGATACAAATCTTAGTAAGCGTATTCCTCGTAGCCCAGTTATCGTTCGTGTTCGATTGTTTGTATTCAGAAATTGGTTCAATTAATTGTTACCATTGTTCGTTTTGAACTCGCCACCATAACACATTATTCAATTTATTTAAACGTTGTGGACTGATTGAAACAATGAAAACTAATTTCATTAATTGGCTAATTTCGTTTTCGTTGTAATGCTAAAACATTCGTTTGAACTACGAACTATTATTCTTTTCTTTTTTCTGTTCTGTTCCATGATCGAATCTTTTTTTCGTTTGGTTTCGTAAGAGTCGAAATTTTACTTTGGTAAATTTTTATTTTCTATTTGTAATGCAATTTTGCAAAAAAAAAAAAAAAAGGAATGAGTTCAGTGCATACTCGTTCAGAAATGTAAAGTATTTCTTTGAAGGTTTTGCAAGCTGAAAAATTGTGAAAATGGTGTTGAAAGATTAGCCAATTATTGAATAATTTTATCAAAAGGTGTTACGATATTCATGGGTCAAGACTCATTGAAAGATGAAAAATTTCGTAACAAATATCTTTTTGAATGATTCCTTCAATGTACGGTGTAGGCAATCTTTTTAACGTTTTTTCTACTTATCAAGTTATGAATGCTGCTGACTTGTTACGAGTATTTTTACAGGGTGTCTGGTGTCTGGTTGCCCATTCATAAAATTTGAATGTATCCAGGAATGCCAGGTACCACTATAAGAGAAGGACATATTAGATGATCGTATCACTTATTTCTGAAATAGAAAGGATGAATGCTCTTTTAAATGAACTTGGATTAAGTATATCATATTTTGATCTTGAAAATGGGCACTACCTCGAAAACCAAGCAAATTTCCATTTCATGATTTTTTTGTCAAAATTCAAAATTAAAAGGGCTAAAAACATATTTTGAATAAAAAAAATTCTAGAAAAATTAGAATCGCGTAGCAGTCAAACTTCTACTTGAAAGCGAATTTTTTTTACAAACTTGTAATCCTTTAAAAACTTGTTCAGCTTTGGAATTTCAAAAAATTTCGTTCTTCTGACCCCCGGCTAGAGCCTTTACAAAAAAGTACCTACCCCCAAATTTGGGTCCCAAAAGTCAAAACTCCCAAAAGGCATATACGTGACCTCTACCGACTCTACATACCAAATTCCAACCTCCTAGGTCATTTGGTTTTGGCTGTAACCTATTCAACGTACAAAGAGACATGAAAATTTTCGACTTTTGACTCTATACAAGGGTCAAAAGTGGTTCAAAAGTAGAAATCTGCAAACGGGACATCAGGGACTTGAATCAATCCTGCGACGAAATTTTGGTTTTCCTTGCCCCATTTGAGGGGCCTGCAGGCAGCCTGTTGAAAATGAAAAAAATAATTCCAAAGTGCATTTTTTCGTGGTGTCTGTCTACCAGGTAGTGAAAGTAGTGAAAAAGTAGTGATCCGAAAAAAAATAGTGAATGAAGTGAGAAAGTAGTGAATTTTGTCAAAATTTCAATAAAAGTACCTGGTGAAAAATCAAAAAATAGAACTGAATTCTGCTGAAATGGGGAAATTTTAATTTTTGAATGTTTTTTGTCTTTTCTGGAAAAATTTTTGCCCTTGCTTCGTTCGAGCTCAATGCATTTGCTTCCTTTAACCAGTTGATTTTCGTTTTTAAATGCCACCTACTTTTTGTTTTTTATTTGTTTTACCTACAATGTAAAGCATATTGCCAGTTGTGCATTTAGAGAGGAGAGGGGTTCAGGGTGTCGGCTCCCCCTTGAGTCCTTGACGACTGAAAAGTTGTAAAAAATGAAGAAATTTCAGCTTTTGAATGCGTTTTTCTGCAAAAATTTTCGCCTTCGCTTCGCTAGGGCACCATTCGGCATGCATTCCCTTATTTTGACAAAATAATTTATACCTATTTTGCCCCCCCTCCTCTTGAAGACAATCTGGCTAAACTATTGCATATTGTTTTTAAAAAAAATAATTTTCGTTTTCTTTTTTAATGGTTCATTTTTTGTTGTTCAATCTTTTATTTTTGTCATACGCATATCTCCCCCTCCCCCTCAATATTGAATTTTTGGAGGGTATTTTTCCTAATTTTGAATAGTAGACAGTCTAGTCATATTCCTGGTAAGTTTTTGACTCGCAGTCTGACTTTGATTCAAGTTATTTTTGAAGGAGTGGTCTTCGGAAAATTGTTTGAAAAATTTAAAAAAAGGTCCTTTCTTCAAATTTTTAAAGTCCAAAAAATCATTTAAATTCTATTTTTGAAGTCCAAAAAAATCAATGGAAATCTGAAAATTTTTCTGAGTTCGAAAAAGTCTGACAAAATGTCTAAAAGTAATTTCGTCAGTTTTTTGCGAAATTATCCAGTGAAAAAGTAGTGATTTTTGAAAAAAAATTATTGCTAGACACCATGTTTTGGGACCTAAAAAAGAGGTGGGGATGCCTTAAGAAGCTGAACTTTTGATTTGTTGGAAACAATGGTTCCTCATCACTACTTCAAATTTCTAAAAATTCTGTCACTTCGACCTTCTACTAGAACCCCCCCCCCCCCCCCCC
>FIZU01057536.1:0-56210 GCA_900064475.1 Pseudococcus longispinus
TGCATTATTTATCCCAAACTATAGCTTTTACTGAACGAACTCGACATATCATCATATTATCATGTTCAAAAATGACGCGATTTTTAAACCCATATTTTTTGACAAATTGCTTCAAATAAAATAAAGTGAATACATACGATTTTAGATGTAACTTTCTAGAATACAAATTCATGATTTTCATCAAAATCTATGCATTATTAATCACAAACCGTTTGTTTTAATAACGTACTCAACTTTTGCCTTCCGATCTTAGGGTATGCAATGAAAAATTATCGTGTATTCAGAATATCCCCTTAACACCCCGGTGCGGCGTCAAATTACACTTTTCGATTTTTACCAATTTTCCAGAGGTAGTTTGCGAACCGTCAAACTTTCCATGACATGAAAAAAGCTTCCAACTGTGAAGTTTCGTTTCCTCACCACAACTATGGTAAATTTCTAAAAAGCTCCTAAAATAATTGGGGAAATTATTTGACCACGATTATATACGAATATCAAGCCGGGCGAAGCGATAAATTGCACTTTTCGATTTCTAACCCCTTTTTTTCTTACTTCATATGCACATGAACAAGCTATCATTTGGGGTCCAAATCTTGAAGCCCACTTTGTATAACAAGTGATCACGGGTTTGAAAGCTTTCTAAAATACTTACTTCAACCTCCCATAAAGCTTTACTACTGGTGGCAGCTGTAGCCGAAGTTCTACCGGTGGTACGAAGGAAAACGTGTTGTTTTTTCTTATACTCGTCCATCGTGAGAAATTTCTCATGTTCGGCGTGAAATAATCGAATAACATCGCCTCCTTTGAGAATATCATCGACGTTTTCTCGATGTTCGATGAATAAGGTTATTTTCCACGAAGTATTCGTGTTCAAAACGTTCACCTGGCATAAAACAGACAAATTTAGTCGGGTTTTTATCAAACTTACTCACGAAGGGAGTGTTCTTCTATAACTAAATACCGACCTCTTTACATCCTGCGTTATCAGGTAATTCGTAATTTGGAGCTACGTGTAAAACTTGCTGACCAGCGTTGACCGGATTCAGAATGACTTTATCTCCGAGCACAACGTTATCACCGGTTGATCGGAGTTTGTAAAATGGAAGTATATAAAACCACGAACCTTCGTTGCCATTGGCATCTAAATAAACTCGCATCGCATTTTTCTCCAACGAAGCCGGCAATCTCTTATTTACGGTCAAGAATTTATTCGATTTTAAATGTAATATCTGAAAGAATAATTCGATAGAATCGACGATGAAATACTAAAATAAACTATATAATTCAACAAGTGTACCTGAACAACGCTGCCATATTGGACAACATTACCAAATAGTTTCTTATTTTCTGAATCGTTCTGTTTTTTCTCTATTTCAGCCGCGTGCTAAAGAATATTCACGTTAGTGATGGAATAAACGGACAGGTAATTTGAATATATCGGCTTACGTGTAAACGTTTGATAAGAATCGCATCCGTTGAGCCTGAATTAGGTTTAGCTGCTTTCCAAAACTGTTTCTGAGCGGAATATCGATTCATAGGACATATTTTGAACAAACAGTCTGCCAAAATAGACGAATTATGAAATATTAATTGATACAGAGAGCTGAGAATTTCAAATAATACCTCTGAATTTCTTCGGAGGAGTGTTCAAGTCTCCAGCTTCGGGACATACTACCGTTCTATCGTCGACCAACCTGTTGAAAAAAGTGGTAAATTTAGTTTCAACCAAGCTGATGATAATTATCGAGTTAATCACTTACCCCAAAGTACTGAGGAAGCCGCTGACACTACCTTCAGCGAATAACGATACTATGTCCCCTAAATGCAAAAAATTCGCAGTGCCCATCATCTCATTCATAGTCTGTATACATCGGCCACATAATTACGCTGAAAATCACACAGAATAATAATCGTCGAGTAACACAAAAACGCATGTACTTATTGTATTATTACCATTTATGGCGAAACCGCGAACGAATTAAAATATCGAAATTCAATTCAAGAAAACAACATCGAAACAGATACAACAACTACCTTACACTGAACACCGAATGTGATATTTGTTTTTCATACAGAATCAACGTACGGTCGCGTGATAACACGATAATAAATTACCAAAACGTAAGTTTTTCGAGTTTCACCTTAATCTAAAACACTCTCGTTCAACACTTCGACTCTACCTTGATCGGAGTTTAAGATCGTAAGATGAGTATTCACTCCGAATAAACCAATAATTTTTTTTCATGTATTGTTAAATTTAATTTTAGTGTATACGTTACATAACAAACTGGATTTTTTAGTTGTTTTTTTTTTTTCGGTAACCTTGAGAATCTCGGATTTTTGTAATATGCATAAAATTTTCAACCACTATACCACATCACACAAGCAGCCTTGAGGAATTGAAGTCTCGAAGACTTAAAATGTATTCTACACTTACATTTCTTGTCTTTCTGTACACTAATCAATCTGTACTATGTGTTACAAAAACGAATCACGAACATTTCGTAAAATTGGTACGATACTTAAATTTTTAGAATCACAATCACTACTCGAACACAAAACGAAAACCTTATCTGAATTTTTCTTATCAATGCCAATTCCCTCATCATTCAATTTACCAAGAATTAAAAATGGCGATTTTTATACTCGGACGGTTGCGAATTAATACCAAACCTCGAACAAATCAAAATCATCGGTTTGTAATTTTTTTACCTTCAGAGTTCAAGCACCATCTGTCATAAAATGAAAACTGGTGATCACGATCACGTACTGTGCGAAAATGGAAAAAATTTATCAACACGAAACACGACACAGCAGTAACTACACCGGTTACATATTGAGATTACGCGGTTACTAATTCATTCCAGAATACGTGTCCTTCCACTGATCTCACTATCTCAGCCCTCATATCCCTGTTATACCCGAAGGGAATATTCCATGTATTCTCATCTCAATCATCGATTCTTTATTTCGTTGTCAATCCCGCACTACTGTTTAATTTTCGAATTATAATTTATTAATTATTATGCAATTGTAATGCACAATACGTCAATTCGCAAGCAGATTGATGAATTTTCACGAAAAATTAAATCATTTTATTCCGCTCGGCCATAGCTTAACATTGATTACAAAGAACTCGCAAGAAAAAAATTTATTTCCACAGAAATATTAAATATTGTATAATGAATGATAATTACCCATGTTTGTTCATTATATTGAATAGGCCTGTCTCAATTATAGCAATGACATATGGTATGTCTTATGAACATATGGTTTTGCGTTTTAAAAAGTGCAAAAATGTTTATCACCGTGAACGGAAATCTGTTAATGAAGTATAGTAAAGCTAAAAATTATCAATCAGATTACCTTTTACCTTTCTGAGTAAAAAATTCATATTACGACTTCACCAAATTGAATCAAGTAAGTAAGCCTAGGTACCTACCTGTACCTACACGATTCCCATTTTCATTTTATCGATAGGTTTGTAGTGATAGGCTTATGCAAGATTCTAATAAATTGAGGAAACACGCCACCAAACTGTAAATATTTCTAATAAAATGTGTAACAAACAATTTGAGAAGTTTACTATTTCACTTCGGAAAATGAGAAGAGCATGAAATTAACCTCCATTGTAACGTAAAAAATACGACGTCGGCTCAACGTCAATCGTAAATTGAAAAAATAAACAAACAGCCGCTTCTTATAAATTCCTTTGTTATGCATACATAATGGAAGGATATTTATCTCGAAAAATTCGCCCCTGAAAATAAAAATCGGAAAAGCAACGATTCCATTAAAAAAAAAGCATACCGCTCGAGAATTAGTTGGCCATTGTCGAGAACTTTTACAAATTGTTTTGATTATTTTCCCGTACGAAATGGGCAAAATTTATATCATATGATTAAATTTTAAAATGTCGGACAAAAGTGACGATAACACTGCGTCAAATTCGAAAACAGATGAAGAGAAGTAAGAATTTTTTCATGGTACATACGTGTTGCAAAAATTACGTGCTTATCGTTCATGTTTTGATAAAACAATATGTAATTTTATGAACTCTAAACGGAAACTTATGTGAATTTTTTAAAAATAGAAATCAAATGTTATTCAACACCGTTGATAAAGAAGAAAGGAGTAAACGATATCCATCTGACGAAGAAGGTTAAATTTTTAAATACCTAATTATTTAAATGGCGAATTTATTTAAATGCGGATCAGGCGTGCCTAAAGTTGTTTTCTTTTCCATCAGACAAAATGGATGAATTTAATACCTGGGCAAAACGATATAATCAGGTGTCGAAAGAAATTAGAAAAAATGCTATCGATCAAGAAAGGAAAGAATTGGAAGAATTGGAGAAATCGCCTTTAGTTAGGTATTATCAAGGATCAAGGAGTGAGAGGATACAGGCTCTTGATGAAGAACAAAAGCAATTAGAAGCAATGGAAGCGTTGAAATTCGATAAAGGGAAAAAATAATGGTTAAAAATGGACCTAATCATGAAAAGTATAGAGTAATTTGTGTAATTATACGTTATCTACCGGGTACAGATTTGTAGTTTTTGCTTAATTTTAATAAAAATATACATTTCATAATACCGAGTAGTAATTTCCTTAGATAATTTTTCAATTAATCAATTTTATATTTAATTTTATGCATTTTTATTCATCGTGACCGGGTTCGCAATCTCAATCAAGGTGACTTTGATAAAAACAATGCATGAAAAATTAATATTTTCGGCACGATTGAGCTTTGTATGCGTTTTCTCCAATCCGAAAAAAAATAAAAAAATCACTTTTCACTTTTATTTTTCAAGTAGAAAAAAATAAAAAAACTTAATGATTACAGCGCTCTCTATATTTCGTTTCATAAATTACTTTTTAAAAATAAACAAAAATTGTCATCATCCAGTAATGGTTAAACATCATCATAACTTTTTATCACAAACGTTATCAGTTTATTACCGGTCAAGAATTTTTTTTGAGATGAAGAATTGTTATTTTCAGCTGCTTTAAATCGATATTCTATGTTTATTTATTAAAATTTCAGCTGGGAAAATGCAAAGAAACTCATTTTGGCTGTATAGAAAATCCATAGATTTTAATACCCAATATAAGAAATTTTTCATCTTGGATTTTGAAGCTACGTGCGATAAACACAATCAACCAGATCCGCAGGTTAATTAAATTTTTTTATAACAAATTCTAGAATCAGAAATATATTACAAATGTATTCGAATTGCAGGAAATAATAGAATTTCCTTGCCTAGCCGTGGATACTCGTGATTATACAATTTTATCAAAATTTCATCAATATGTAAAACCTCGAAAACATCCAGAATTATCTCATTTTTGTACATCTCTAACAGGAATTAGTCAAGTAACTATTTTTCATTTACGTTTTTTCTGAAAATCTTATACGTAACTATTTGAGTTTTCCTTCTGCAGGACACAGTTGATAAGTCGAAAGAGTTCCCAGCAGTTTTAGATGATTTCAAAACCTGGTTAAATGAACATTATGGCGAAACACAAAATGAATCAATTTTCGTTACTTGTGGAAATTGGGATCTGAGAACAATGCTACCAAATCAATGCCAACTGGATAATTTAGAGATTCCTCATCAAGCAAAAAATTGGATCAATTTGAAAACGGTAAACTTTTTTTACAAACATTCGAGTATATAGGTATATGTAATGGAAATGAAAAATAACCTTTTTTCAGGCTTTTTTTCAAGCTACCGGATATTATCCTAGAAGTCTTCACGATATGTCGAAACGACTTCAAATTGAATTACAAGGAAAATTACACAGTGGGATAGGTAAATGCATACAAAATTGATAATATTTGATATCGAATGAAATTTATTTTAATATCACTCATCCTTCTATTACAGATGATTGTCTTAACATAGGTAGAATAATGAAAAAAATATCAGAAAAAAAATTCGCTTTTCAACAAACGGATTCCTTGGAAAGTTTATGAGTCAGATAAATATTAATGTTATTTTTTATTTTTGAAAAATTTTTGTTTTTGTTAAATTAATTATATGAAAAATTTTATGACATATGATTGAGATCATTGAATTTTTTTAAATTTTTTCTAACAATGTAAAAATATCAAAATGACCATAAAATTTGACGAACTAGTTTAAGGATAAAAAAAAATCACAGGTTCAAAAATCCATATCACATTCAATCACTTTTAAGGAAATAGGATTTTTACAATATTTGAAGTGAGATCAAAATGTGATTAAGATCTAATCTAAACAACTAGAAAAGTTATTTGGTTCAAGTTCAAATTTTACATTAATACAAACAATAAAAAATAAATAGCTTATATGAGAATAAATATTACGAAAAAAACTGTTTGTGAAAATTCCAATATTACGAAAAATTTCACGAAGGAACACTTTAATTATGTGACACTCTAAAAAATACGAGAAAAAAACTTGTGAAACTAATTTACAAAAATATGCAGAAATATTATCTAGATATAGTCTCAAATAAGGAAAAAAATCATCTAAATGAAATAAATAAATACTTACAAAAAAATAAAAATTCAAAATAAAAGAAATTTAGAAAAATTTCCTAAGAGGAACAAAAAAATAAATATACTTACTCAACATATAAAGCAAAAAATTAATCATAAAAAAGGTGACAAAAATTCAAAACTTTGAAAAATTCACACACAAAAACAATTTGTTTGTTGAAACAAAAAAAAAAAATCATAACGTAATGCAAAAATTAATTAGAAAAAAAGTTGAGCTACGTTAGTCTTTCAGCAACATAAACATCAAAAATTATATCACAAAAACTGAGAAACATTTTAACCAATAATACTACAAATTACAAAACATTTAACAAAAATAACGAAATTTTTAATCGGAAAAATTTGTTATCAGTTATCACAGATGGAAATTTCAATTAAGTTGCACGAGATGTTATCAAATTGAATCTTCACATTTAAAAAAGGACATACATCCTACCTATCTCATTGTTTTGCACAAAAATGATATCATTCGGTTTCAAAATCGTCGAATATTCAATTTCAAGTACATTACATAACGAAAAATATCAATTTGTAACTCAACTAATATTTCATCTTTCGCGAATCATTTAAATTCTTTCAAAATTACTCTCAATCTTTACACTAACACTAACATAACAAGGCCTGAAGCAATAAATGCCTGATTATGAGCAATTATAAAATATAACCAATAACGTAAAAAAAAACCTCTACCAAAAAAATACCTACGTGGAATATTCTAAAAAAGTAATATGCGATTGATAATATCAGTGAAAGGCAAATTAGTTTTCAATTCTTCTGGAATCTCTTCTTCGTCGGTTCGGAAACAAACTTTATTATCGACATGCAACGAATACCAACCTTTGTATCGGAACTCCTTGCCGCAGTTTTCACACATAAGTTGAGGTTTATGATGAACGCTTTCATGTTTCCGCAATTCGGTTTTATTGGTGAAATATCTGGGACAATCTTCGCAAGAATAAGTCTTCCTCTTACGACGTGGATTATGCCTATTTTCGTGAATTTTAAGTAACTTATCCGAAGCGAAATTTTTTCCGCATTTACAGCATATTAACTTTTCCAAATTAGAATGCACACGCACCAGAGGTCTGGACTCTTTGACCGGCGGTGGGATGTTTTCTTTGTTTAAATTCTGAACAGCCAAATCGACCTCTCTTTGTTTGTATTTCTTCTCGACGACGTTTGTAGAACGAGTTTTCGGACTTGATTTACGATTTACTTTCACCTCTTCCAATACTTTACGTTTCGGACTGAATTTGTCTTTGGGAACGAAATGTTTGGAATGTTTCATATGGATATTATAGGCGGTATACTGCTCGTACAATTTATCGCAATATTTGCAACAGAAATATTGCGGAATAATGAAACTATCGGAGCTTTCGAGACTCGAGCTAATCTGC
This sequence comes from Pseudococcus longispinus, assembly GCA_900064475.1. Taxonomy (NCBI): domain Eukaryota; kingdom Metazoa; phylum Arthropoda; class Insecta; order Hemiptera; family Pseudococcidae; genus Pseudococcus; species Pseudococcus longispinus. The sequence goes on from FIZU01057536.1 coordinate 7,945, forward strand.
AGTATGTGAGTTTCGGTATTGATGCCATGAGACAGCTTATGAGTCACCAGACGAGAATACGTTTTGAAAAACCCATTGCACAAACCGCAAACAAACGGATTTTCTGTCGTATCCGGAGCATGGGATTCCCTATGGGAATGCAGAAGCGAAGGCATATCGTAGCAATTGTCGCAGAACTCGCAGCGGTACAGTTTATGCAAAATAGATGTCTTGGAATCGTTCTCGTTGTTGTTGTGTACTTTGACATTATGCTCCAGAAGACGTTCGCCGGAGAAGGATACAAAACCGCAGATTTTACAAGTGTAACATTTCTGGAAATTGGTGCTGTTCCTGGCCGAATGCACTTTTAGATGGATTCGCAGACGAGATGCCCGAGATAACGATTTGCCACAGATATCGCACTGGAATGGTTTCACGTTCAAATGCGATACTCGATGCTCTTTGAGAGTAGCCTGGTTCAAAAACCGTTTACCGCAGTCCGAGCATTTGAACTTACGCACGTCGTCGTGGTACATCTGATGCATACTCAATCCAATCCTAGTAATGTAAGTTTTGCCACACGTATCGCAACATAAAGTTTCCGATTCGTGGCTAAAGCGAACATGATCGTAGCAGGTTGTTTCGTCACTGAAAGTCAACATGCAAACGTCGCATCGTAAAGTCATCGAAGGATCTATATGAGATTGCAAATGAAACACGAGTCTTTTCTTCGAGTTGAATTGTCGATTACATTCCGGACAAATGGTCGTGTGGAGTTGCCGACAAGCATGTTTGGTAACTTTAGTTTGAGTACTAAATCCCGAATTGCAAATAGTACACCGGTAATATTTAGGTTTCTCGAATGAAATTACCTCGTTTTCTGATACCAGCACCGTATTGAGATCTTTCAACACTGTATTACACAATGGGCATGTTTCATCAGCACCATCCACTTCTTCGATGTACGAATTCAGTAACTCTGGCTCGACTGTTGGTCCGCTGAAGTAAGGACCCGATGATTTGGGGTTTTTACACAACGGGCAGTTGGAATTGGCGACGATTTGATTGGTATGGGTACCAATAATATGTCTAGCCAAGTCATTAATATCGTAAGCTAGATATTTACACGAAGGCAACACGCAGAAATTACCGCTTTGCTGGGTATTCACGTGTTGCTGTAAATGATTACGAAATTCGCATTCCGACGAGTAATTACCCTGTGGAAGGACGCAAAGTGGACAAACGATGGCGACGTCGCATTTATCTTTTAGTTCCCCAGATTGACAAATGATATGCTTTAGAAGGCTTTCCTTCGAGGTATGGATTTCGTAACAAAACCCACAATCGAATTGGTAATACGATGAATTGAAGTGATTTTTAACGCAATGGTTGGCGAAATTGACCAGCTGGTTGAATTGTATGTTGCAAATGTTACATTGCAAATGGTTAACTTTCTTTTGATCGATTTCAGCGACTTTTTTTAGATTCACTGATTTCACGACTGTTCTAGCACCGAGAGGACGTCCACGTCCGCGAACAGTTTCTTCGTCGAAGGATTCGTCGCTTTTGTCCTAGAAATTTGAAAAATGGTTTCGTAAGGTTGATTTTCCAAATCTAATTTCTACGATTCAAACTAGCAAAGAAGTAGAACTACATAAAAACACGACACAGATCGTAAATCATGTATTTGTAAACAAAATAAACGCACTACAAATACAAACCAATGTGGCGAATGAAATTAAAAGTATACAAGAATCACTTCACTATTTTATAACATGAATGAGGATTTCATTTCAAAGGAAGTGACTTTCTTGTGATTTTTGATTTTTCTTTATCTCAAACTAATAGAAATAGAAAACAAACTACAGGAGATTTTCAAACTACAAGAAAAATAGAAGATAGGAACAGAGGGATTCCCAAAATTGTAATTTCATACCATCTCTTTATTTCGTTGAACCGATAGAATAGGAAATCACACGGAAGACAATACAAAATCCTGCAATAAGGATATTTAATCGTAAGAGAACATGCGCAAGTGATTCGTGGCTGTAAAATCAGAACAAACATGAAATTAATATCAAAAAAATGCAACATAAAACAGAAAAAAAATTAAGATCAATTCTTATGCTTAAAATTAATTACATTACAGGAAAACTTCACTTTAAAAATATCAATATTATAACATGGAAGAACTTGTCGAAGCAACAAAACGTTACAACTTATACGTTTCATGTTGAAACTTGTGCTTTGCATTTTCATATCAAGATACATTCATTGACTAGGAACAACGTTGAAAATGGAAAAAAAATTCAATACACAAGAACATATTTTGAAGGATCAATGTTTTAATCTCATATTTTGAATTCGAAAGCATACAACCACTTGGTTGCAAGATAATTAAGGAATGAGTACAGACGTGGGAATTACCTTCAAAAATATTTTTAATGAAAAGTTTAATTAATAACCAATAATTGATCACATTACAGCGCCAAATAAATTCAAAATGAAATTATTCATCCGGTTGAATTTTTCTCACTTCTTCTCTAACGGTTTTCACACAATGAGCCAGAGCTTCCGGATTAACTCCTTTTTTAATTAATTTGCTACAAGAATATAACTGTTCCGGAGTCAAGCCGGTGTTCAGAAAGCTCGATATTTCGCACAATTCGCGAAATTTCGCCGTAGTCCAGTTGGTTGCCGAATTCTTATTCACAGCTTCCATTTTATAATTGGAAAAAATTATAACCAACAATTAACGTGAATAAACTGTTGGCAACATTAGCGAATTTCTAGTCGAATGGGTTCTTATCTGTAAAACAAATATTAATTTAAATTAATTACCTGCGTTGACCAAATTTCAATCAGCAATTACAAATTAATGATTTTACACGTAATGAAAAAAGAAACATAAGCAGGAAACGTTTCAAATAATTTCCTCTTTGTAATGTAACGGATTTTTTTTACTTACTTGAATCGGAATTTTTCGCAAAATTTAACGAATTTAGTCAACTTTGATGGCCAACAATTTTTTAAAAACTAGAAATCGTTATCATTTTTCGTTTATTTACCCAACGATTTAAATCGTATACTGGATTGTTCATTATATAAAATGTAGGTAAAGATTACCAATTTTATTTTCTATGCGCATGCGCAATACATTTTTTTGAGATTTTCTATTATGACGTCATCTATTTTGATTTTGAAATTTTCTTATCAGCACAATTTACGACCAAAGTCTGCCGACGATAAGAAAAAACTAGAATTTTTTACGATATTATAAATAAACATTTCAAAGTAATAGCTTTATCGTAATATATGAGCTCATCTCTGCGCAAAACAAGTGAATATTTAACATCGTTCATTTCCATTTTAAATCCGGTAAAATGATTTCGACTTCCAGGAAGGTCTCCAACAAGTTACATCTCAATAATTTGTACAAGGTATGATTCTCCAACCATATATCAAATTCAAATAACTCTCTCTATATTTCTCTAAAACCCTCCAATAAAATATTCTCATTTATAGAATCTCTCTGTCAGACATTTAAGTCTATTGGAATGCAGAAGTAAAGAAATTTTACAGAAGTTCGACGTGAATATTCAAAAATTTAGAGTCGTAAATAATGCTGCCGATGCGGCTCAAGTGCCTGGTATCCTCAGTAAGTTATTCCGTGACCTTATTATAGAAATTGTGATTCAAAAAACACTCAACTCACTGTGTTTTTTTCTTGTTCTTTATAGAGGCGAAAGAATACGTTATCAAAGCTCAAGTCCATGCCGGCGGTCGTGGTTTAGGACATTTTAATAATGGCTTTAAAAGTGGCGTGCACATCACAAAAGAGTTAGTTATTTACAATCGTATTATTTGTGTGTTTTAAAATGTGTTTTTATAAGGTTTTCGTCGAAATGTACTTATATTATCATACATGGCAACATGGCGGTCATTTTAACGAATTGATAATGGCGTTCAAGTGGATAAATTAAGAACAATAATTATGCCCATGAACTCGTTTCGACGAATCTATTTTAAACGACTTGAAAATCATGTCTCAATGATAAGTTTTATTTTGCATTTTTCAAAAAACAATCTCGTAAATGTTTTGAAATGCGCAACACTCAGTAAAACACGCCCACTGCTTTCTTAAAGAAATACCTGTTGATATCGTTTTTATAGAATATTTTTGTCGAGCTCAGAAAAGAGAGTTTTTATTTTTTTAGAACCGTTTAAATAACTTTAACCCTCTTTAATTTTGTATTTTTTATTTGCAGCCCCAACCAAATCCCTCCAATATTGAACAACATGATAGGATTCAATTTAATTACCAAGCAAACTCCAAAAAATGGTGTTCCTGTTAAAGAAGTGATGGTAGCCGAATCGGTAGATATCAAAAAAGAGACTTACTTTTGTATTCTAATGGATAGGTAAAATATTCATCAACTTCCATCGAACTGCCATTTTAAAAACATTCTCTAACTCTATTCGTTTTTTCTACAGAGCTCACAATGGCCCTGTTGTGATAGCTTCACCTTCCGGAGGAACCGATATCGAAAATGTTGCTGAAAAAACACCACATCTTATAAAAACCATTCCAATAAGTATTTTCGATGGAATTACCGACGCAACTGCTAATGAAATTGCCTCCTTTTTGGAATTCAGCGATGAGCTTAAACCAGTTGTAAGTTTTGCCTGGAAAATACCATAATAAAAGGATAATTCATATCTAATGAAAATATTATTTTAGGTTGCCACCCAAGTTAAAAGATTATGGGATGTGTTCATCAGTATTGACGCGGTTCAGCTTGAAATCAATCCATTAGTTCAAACCGGTGATGATAAAATTATCGCACTCGATGCCAAAGTTCAATGTGACGATAACGCCGCATTCAGACAGAAAGAAATATTTTCCAAACACGATTTCAGCGAATCTGATCCAAGAGAAACCGAAGCAGCTGCTCATAATTTGAATTACATTGCTATGGATGGAAATATAGGATGTTTAGGTAGCTCTAATAAACCATCCAGTTCACATGCATGTTTCCCAGATTATTTCATAAATTAATTACATTTCACAGTTAATGGTGCTGGATTGGCTATGGCTACCATGGATATCATTAAATTACACGGTGGCGAGCCAGCCAACTTTTTAGATGTAGGAGGAAATGTTAACGAAGATCAAGTATATAATGCATTTCAAATTCTACTTAACGGTTAGTTGAACTCATTCGAGGTTTTAATTCTCATTTACTTGTTAATCAAGACTAATACTATACCTACTTTCGTACAGATCCCAAAGTAAAATCGTTGCTTGTGAACGTTTTCGGTGGTATCGTCAATTGCGAAACAATCGCAAAAGGAATCGTTAACGCGACAAAAAAATTACAATTGAAAATACCTCTGACGGTTCGATTAGCCGGTACCAATGTTGAAGCTGGTCTCAAACTACTTCAAGATTCCAAACTTCCAATTCAATACGCCGAAAATCTCGACGAAGCTGCCAGAAAAGCTACCTCTTTTTAATTTTCTATCACGTTGTTGTGTTCAGTAGATAAAAACGCCAACAGTATCTGATTTTTATATTGTTATTTTTACGCACGTAACTCTAAATCATCGAGTTTGTTAATCGTTAAAAAGCGATAGGTAAATTTTTAAACAAATATATATGGTTTTTACAGTTTTTTAATTTTATTTTCAACTATATAGGACCAAATTTTTACAAACAGAAACATCGTACCACAGTAAACATTTAATGATAAATATAATATTATAAGCACAAAGGTGGTATTAATAAGTATAATAAGTACAGATTATTTTTTTTCTCTAGAGTAAAACGTAATTCTATAAAGAAATTCTGTATTTAAAAAAAAAAAAGAGAAAGAAAACAAGAAAAGAAATTAATAATAACAGAAAAATCAGTAAAGCTAAAAGCTTATGCGTTCTGTAACAAGATCTGGCGAAGTTAGGCAAACAACAGACTATTATGCTTTTCAATCTCTACATTATAAGAACATCGCTTCGTCTAGATTGTAAAATGAGGGGGGGAAAGGAAAATAAACAAAACAAACAAAACCAAACATAAGGCACGTAATGCTTAATAAATACATAAATATATAACAATAACAACAACATCAACAATTCAATAACATGTACAAAATACTCAAAATAGTATAAGCTTATGGTTAACATTTTTTATATTTCGGTTTATTATATTTGGACTAAATAGAAAAAAATTATGGTTTGTGTTCTTTTTAAATATCAACGTATAGTTTGTTTTTGAATTTGAAAGACGACTTTGCGTTAGGTATACTTTTTTTTGCATCTTCGATAGCAAGCGTTAGAAACGGAATCGCGTTTAGTAAGGAAATCGTTTAAATTCATTTTAATTACGTCTTAGATGCGGTTAAAATTCTTAAATTTTAATACTAACAATTACTTGGCAGGATAAATGGTTCACGAATTGTGAATACGGCATGTATCGCCTATCCTTTGTAAAATTTACAAATAAAACATAACATGAATAAATAGTAACAGAGTACTATATATACAAACGAATACTAATTTACAACGGTATAAATAAATTACAAAATTTAAGCTGTACAAATTATCAATTTATACATGTGCGGCGTGTAGATAAACTTAATAGCAGTTCCAAGTTTCCGTTTTGGATAGGTAATTTAGGTATATGATTCGTTTAGCACAAATTTCGATTACAACGAGGATATTTTTATACCAAAATCGTGATGGAAGTTCAATTTACCAAAGCTTCATTTTTTCATGCTGCTGCGCAATTTTATTCGTGCGTGAAATTCGAATTTCGAGATATTACGTAGATCGTCGTCGATTGGGAAAAATAAATCAATGTGTTATCGATATCGAATAGTACCTATTTTAAGGGTTTTCCTTGTGATATATCGTATTATTTTTAATCACTAAACACATCTATAATCTCGCCACTTTATAAGCTCATCAATAATACTTACCTAACTAACCTAATTTATCTCCGAAAAGTTCATCTCCACTCAAATACCTTATCAACATAGGAAGATTCTTATCATAAAATTTTCTCGTGCCACATAGCCTTACCTATGCGTGAATTCCAACATATATACTCATCTTATCAATTACCAATGTAAACAAAAACACTTTCAAAAGTATTATTTCATAAGAAATAAGAATAGAAATACTTAATTAATTCGATTGAGAACACCACGACTAGGTTCTTTTCACTTATATATATCTAAACGTAATGCAATTTCCAATGGTTATCGTCAAGGCAGAGAATTTCAAAGACAAACGGGTGGGTCACCAACTTTGAGTTTTCTTCAAGAAATAAATCGATTCAGTCGATACCTTATCATTAAACATTATATTCGAAAGAAAAAATCTATAGTCTGTTTCACTTGAGAGTAGACAAACAAAATACCTACAGCATTATTCTCTATTTTGACCCAATCTCATTGTTTTATGATAAGGAAATGATAAACCAATCACGTTGAAGAATATCTAGTTTTGTTTGTCAACTCTCAAGTGAATCACTCACTTGAGAGTAGACAAACAAATGACAATTTCACATTTTGAGCCAATCCTATTCGTTTATGATAAGGATAAACCAATCATGTTGAAGAATTGGGGTTGTTTGTTTACTCTCAACGAGAATAGATAAACATATAACATTATTTTTCATTTTGAGCCAATCTGATTCGTTTATGATAAGGATGAACCAATCATGTTGAACAATCTCTAGGTTTATTTATCTACTCTCAAGTGAAACAAACTATAGGTATTTTTTGGACAGATTTATTATTGTTTATTAGTTTTTCGAAAAGATCTTGAACAAAAATCTATCGAGATGAACAACGAAGTTTATCACAATAGGTACATTATTTTTCAACGATGATCACCTTGATTATAGATACTTATATGATTTGTAATCACCCTGATGTTTCGATACATCATTGAATAAATTCAACTTATTTATAAAATTGTTCTCGATTAAAATTCCATGTTCTAACTCGTCGGAACAATTTAATTATAATTTTGATTTCATCAATTTACATACGTTTCTTCAAATAGTTATAACATGATCATTCAGTTCAGATAAACTTTTCCTCGAGTTAAGATAATTACACATTAGGACTTAGAATTACCATTTCACAATAATTATTGCTGTATTTGAGCAAAAATTTGTAAAAATACATCTTATCAGGATGAATTTTGATGAATCTTCACATCTCCAAGGAACATATCTCTCTCACTTTTACATATAATACTAGAATCTTATTCAAAATAGCCATTCCACGAATGAAAATCTCCAAGTATACATTATTCTGCAAACGATATCAACTCTCGAACTCCGCATTCGACCGTTATTTTTAATTTTTTCCAAATCAAATTATTTTTTCGCAGAAATTTTAAAAAGTCTAATTATTTGGTAAACCTAAAGCACAATATAAAATCAATGCAGCATCAAGTAAAATAATACTACAACGCTATCGTAACACAAGATTTCGAAAACAATCTCATCCTTATGTTACTTATATCACTCGCACCTAAATCACTCCGCTTATCATCACTACAGCGGCGTGAACTGGTAACAAATCATCGCCAGCACAAGGAAAACCCATAATAAAATCAATACGCTGTGACTAGATAGATAAAAAATGGTATCGTATTGCCTTATGTTTGCTGAGAGAAAAAACATTCGTATTATAAGCCGTCTTACATTACAATAACGCTTAAAAGAAAAAAAAACTTTAACAATTAATTTAAAAAAAAAAAAAAATGGTTAAATACTGAAAAATATAACATTCAAAAAGCATTAATACGCTATTACTTGACTAGACGTAAAAAAATGTAACCTTTGTTCATTAAAAAAAAAAAGAAAAAAAAAGAAAACTGATTTTGGAATAACAATTTTGTCATTAAATGTTTAATTACACAAGTAAATAAAAGAGGGAGAGTAAAACGATAACAATTAAATTACACGATAATGATAACTTTTATAAAAATAACAATAATATAAACGAAAAATATTCGTAATGATAGTAAAAATGAAATTACTCTAAACACGTAATTATATTAGGTATGTAAGTTAATGTTATGTATAAACGAATGATGAAAAATATTAAAAGTTTCAAATTTTACTTCCGTTTAAATGATTCGATACTTTCTTTAAAGGTATAATTCAAGTACACGTACATGTAAATTAAAAATAATACTTGGCAGTGCAGCATCTCGTAGTCTTGTGTACATCATTGTTGGATTTTTATAAGAAAATTTTTCCCACCTTAAGAGAGGTATAAACTTACGCACAGATTTCGTTCATCTTTTACAACGATAGTTTTAAATGCCAATAAGAATTTTTTTTTGGTGTTAATTCGTTTTCATATTGAATCGCCACTTGTGCAGAATTTTTTTTTAACGAAAGAATCGTTCGATTGAAAAAAAAAAAGAAACCCAGCATCATAGGAGATATTTATACAGCTTAATCGTTCGTTTTATGAATAAAATCGAATAAAAATCGAGAGTAAAATTATCACAATTATTAATGTGAATTTTCATCGGAACGAAACATTATTTCTAGCTTCATCGTCGAACCTTATAAACTTGGACGAATCACATCATCGACCTTTGCAAATATTTCATACCGGCTTCAAATAGTTCTCGTTCTATCGTAGATTTCTTATCCTAACCCTAATATCGATTAAAATTGCACCGCTTTGGAAAAGCTTGTATCTATGAAGCTGCTGGTTTAACGGCGGTAACCGTCAAGACACTATTTTAAATAGGAAAACAAACTAGGCAGTCGAAAGAAACCAGGGACCCTTATTTTTTTTGGTTTGTTTTAAATCAAAAATATAACGCTTAAAATATTAAACGTAATAGGCTTGTATGAATAAAATTGAGCAATTATAAGTATCAACTTATGTAATAAAATTTTTACCTTAATGGCGCACGCGTATATGAATTTAAAAAAAAAAACGAAAAAAAAAATAAACAGAGGGGTACATTATAAAGATGAACTGCCAACTCGAATTTTATTCATACTCCCCACTAATTACACGAAAAAATATACAATGATATAAGCACTCATACGTAAATGATGGTGTTCGAGTCCGCTAAAATTGAAAAAAATATCTAAAATCTACATTATTTACAAATAAATACATTTAAAAGGTAACATTAAAATAGAAGAAAATTAAAATATTTGTAGGAAAAAAGAATCGAAGTTATAAATAAGAAATGCCTGTACTTAAAATTTATACACTATTAAGTAAACCTGTAAATGTAATACAAAGAGAAAATGTACTTAAAAAGAAATATTAATAAAGGAAGATTATAAACTAAAACAAAGAGAGAGAGAGAGAGAGATAGAGAGAGAAAAAAAAGAAAAAAAAACGAAACGAAAGAAAGAAAGAGAAAAAAACCAAGTGAATACACGATCGCAAATACGTATAACCCCTCTACGTCTAGTTTTAAAATCCTAAAAATGCTTAAACTTTACCATGGCACTAATTAATTCATTTTGTTTTTTTGTTTAAATTTAATGGTTACTAAACTCGCTTTTTTAAAATTAGATAATTTTTTTTGTTTTTAAAAAAAATGTCAACAAATCACTCCCAAATATCAACATCGATTGCGCCCCATTTATGCGCAAATAAGTCGAGATGCGCATCAAAGGCATTGGAAAATGTGTGATGAAAGTACGATATACAATGTAGGGTATAATGAGAATGTATATTATACAGCTGTTTCTGTATGACTGTGTGATGAAAGTCTTTCTACATCTAATTCTGGAATCATCAGCTCTGAATCTTGTACGTTATCCACGTAGTCGAGCGAAGACGTTTGCGAGAGTCGTTTGCTGAGCGATGTCTGTTTCCGTAACACTTCGGCCAACGATTCACCGTAACGTGCGTCTAAGCCTTGGCGAAATGCGTTAACCACTCGAATCTGTGGCGAGAAAAATCGTAGTTAGAGATATGAGATGTTTTATCGAGGTGTACAGTAAGGTACGAAATAACGAGGTGATGTTGAATCGGAGGATAGGATAAATAAAAGAAGCAATATACAAAGTGATTCTATAAAAAATAGCCCGAGTTGCCCAACGTAGGCAACTTATTCGACGCCGAACCAGGATTGTCGGGATGTTGGAAGGCGTCGAGTTTCCGGATGTTTATGCGTTTTCTAAGTAAATTTTAAGCGTTTGATGAGTACACGGTTGAAAATGTATGTAGAGGATTTTTGAGGTGGGCAAAATTAACAGGAGTTTGTCTAAAATGATATTGCGGATGTGTGTGTTTGTGTAGAAAATTTTTTCCCAGGATGATAATTAGTTTATTGAGAAACAACTCATGGAAATCGACTTGAATTATCCACCCCAAATAATGTTTCTTGTTCAATTTAAAATCATTTTTAATCAGAATCACAAATTTTTGCATTCGAAGAAAATTATACGTAAGTAGATGTTTCTAAGTTTTCAATTTTGAAGAAAAGAGAACCCCCTCACCCAATAAGCCCTAAAGAGGAAAGGGAAATACAAATAGTAATACCAATCCAAATTAATTAAAACAGGTTCTATGCCACGTTTCTACTTCATTATTGAATAAAATTTTGCCTCCTGGCGCAGAAATGACCACCATCCTCCTCCCACTTTTTATGCAGTAGAATCCCCAATAAATTGATATTTTTCTGTCTGTGTCATAATGAATATAATACAAGGTCGGCCAGATGCAGTGTGCCTCCTTCTATTTGATAATGCCGCAACCCAAACTACATAAAGCCCACTTTAATTTTGACGATTTTTGTAGATTATTGATTACAGGTTGTAGAAAGGCTGGAAAACGTGGTAAATTGGTTTGGGTGATCAATTACATGGAAATCAATTTTTTATTGAGCATTTACACTCTAATCAAACCAAATTTCAAAAATCTCCCATTTTTGTCACATTTTGGGGTTCTGAATTTTTAATTGTAGATTTTTCTCCGTACTTTGGGCACCCAACCACCAATAGATCCGCTCCCAAGGATCGCAGGAGCCAAAAATTACATTAGGGAGAGCGTCAACTGAATAGATATCATTTGTAAAAATTTTTAGCAAGGTTAGGTTAGGTTAGTAGTACGATTGCAGGTGGAAAAGAAAGTTGTCCGTGTGGTTAGGTACGTTGTTAAAAGCAATTTTATGACAGAACTCTAATCTAGAGTTCATGATGAAAAAAATTAGCTGGTATGCCATTTCTTTAGGGTTCTCTTTTCCAAGGGTCCGTCCCCTTTCTTTGGAAGTTCGCTATTTCCATTCCTAACGACGCTTTTGAAAAATTTTTCAAACAAAAGTTGTAGATTGAGATCTTAGAATTAATTTTGGTTATTACGAAAATTTTGATTGGGCACTTCCTTCCCTCCCAACTTTTCATAATACTTATAAAAATCACCCTTGAACTTGAATTCTACTGCTTTCAGTTATCTCGATGCAACTTTGACTTGCAGTACAGCCAAAAGAGGAAATATACTTAGTAGGTTCAAACAGTCGATTCGCTTTTAATTTGGACATACAATTCGATAAAACAATGAGCAGGCGTCATTTTTGAAAGCTTCCCTTTTTTGAAGGTACATCCCTTACCAAAAAATCTCGTTATCTCTGTACCTAAAGCTCTAATCGAAAAACTTTTCAAATAAAAGTTGTAGATTGGAATATTTGAAATAATTTTGGTCATTACAAAAATTTTGATTGGACCCTTCCTTCTCCTTCAATTTCACATAATACAAACACGTATGAAAATCGCTCAGTGATTTACAAACATGCGAAATTGGAGGAGAGGGAGTAGTCCAATCGAAATTTTTGTAATAACCAAAATTATTTGTAGTATCTCAATGTACAACTTTTGTTTGAAAATTTTTTCAAAAGCGATCTCTGGACTGGAGATAGGAGACTAAGGAAAGGGGGATGGATCCTTATAAAAAGGGAATCTTTTAAAAAATGTCATATCGAGTTATTTTTTTCTTCATAGACCCTAAATTAAGAATCAGTCATAAAATTGATTTTAACAGAATAACCACAATCTATAAATGCCTGCTCTTTGGGTTGCTGCATCAAGACATTGAAGGCATTGTTTTCTAATTGAAACACACTGCAGACAATCGTTATATCTACCCAAGTGGAAAGGAATTATCTATATGTCCACAATTCTAATCTGATATTTATGCAAAATTCAGAGACATTTTACAAGAATTTGCAATCAAATGATTATTCGAATAAAAATCCCGACATCTAATACTTTGGAAGTGTACAAGGGAAAAGGAAATTTCACGTTCAACATCAATAACAAAGCATGGAATTGTAGAATAAAAATAAGTATACTATTTTGTACTTCATTCTTGGAACATTATTTTGTGCTTGGCCTCAATATTCGATTTTTTGCTCTTTCGAATAATTTTATTTACAAAACCAAACGTTAATCTTCCGAAAGTGAAATTTTCAACATGGAAATATTCGCAAAACGAAGTACAAAAACTACTATAACTTAATGAAAATACAAACAAGATGGTCGAATCGATTTTTCCATCGAATGATCGATTCGACAACCCATTTCATTTCAAGAATAAAACGGTTATGTACGCAACAAAACAAAATACCACACGTAAATAGTCTTTTAATCATGCACAGATCTACCAAAAATTACTTTCATCAAATCCGTCAAATGCTTTTACAGATTACACCTCCACCTGTCAGTTAATTACCTTTTATTACTTAAGCCAATTAACCGATTAACACAAAAGCTTACCTACTTACGCGGAAAAAGCGAATCTACACTTTTTTCGTTTCTTTTTCATTTTATTCGTCAAAAATCAACATTCTAAGCTTCACGTCGATCTCATCACAGTACAAGAGGAATACCCTTACTAAGCAATGAAGCGTGAATATCGAAGCTGTGTGGGTTGATGAAACAGCGTGTTTTGTGATGTTCGCCTATATAAATCCTACCGAAAAGGAGGATCCTCTCGTTCTATCCTTTTTCAACAGGGCACTCATACGTACGTCGCGTCGCGTCATTTCGCTATGTCTTTCAGTACATAGAATTACCTTATTATATACAAGTACTGAATTAAATTTATACACTTACCATTTCGCAGAGGTATTATGGTGTTTGTACTTTCAACACACCTATGGGAGAAACATACGAATTAAGCGAAGAAGCATCTTAATGCTCAGTTAATACGTTACAGGAACTCATCTACTTAAAAGAAAAAAAAATACGTTGTTCGCTCACCGCTAAAAATCTACATTAATTACCAATATTTATAAGTATTACGTGTATTAATATTACGTAGGTTTTTACTACATTTGTGTCCTACTCTTAAAATGTAGACTATTCTTATTTAGGGTTATTATAGGTGGAACTGGCTTCGATCGAAAATAGTGAGTAGTATAAAAAACGTTGAAATGTGTAAATGTATTCCCTATAAAAATTTTCGAACAATATCTCAAGCCCTATTTCATTTTCTACATGAACTAAGTACGCAAGATGAACATTTACCGTCATGAAATGGCTACCCTAATTTGTCATAATTCTTCAAATTATTATGGATTTCATTTTTGCTTCGATAAATTATTTTAGTAAACAGAAAAACCCACGAACTATTCTATCGGATTTTCAATGCTTTGACCCCCAAGATTTCAATTTTTCAAAAATATCTACTTCTTTTTTCCTATCAAAGAAAAATTAATTTCAGTTATTCGCTGCCATCAAAAGGTACTTCGATATTAATAAAGTGTACATAATCCAATCAATTATCACAAACGTTTACACATTGCAACGTATTTTCATGGATTATGAAATAATCCACGTGGCTTTTAATTGTTTGAAGGTTTGTTTATTGTAACCAAGAAAGGGTTTCACTTTGCTGGTTGGTTTCATACCTCACATAGCTCAAATCCTTTTACCTACGTAAAAGGACTAATTTATGTAGCTGTGCGAGGATACGATACTAAAAGAACAAAATGAAACCAAACTTTCTCAGGTGGCAAGGTTCAATTTTAATTTAAATAAAAAAACATGGTGATTTATCTAGGTAGGTAGGTAGGTAGGTAGGTAGGTAGGTAAGTAGATAGGTAGGTACTAGGTGACTAGATACATGAAGATGTCTATTCAAACGTAAAAGTTCAATTCAACAGAAACAAATAAAAAGAATTCCTTCGAATGCACCATTGGACATTTTTTTCGACTAAATAAGAAATAAAATTGAGAAATAAAGAGATTGGCAAAACTGCTTCCAAAATTCCAAAAATTATGCCCTTCCAATATAGAAAACAAGAAGGCTATCCATCAAAATCTAAAAAGGTTAAAACATCAATTATCCTCTAATAAAACTTTTAAATGCTGTAGCTCCTTTAAATCATGAGATAGACAAATTTTGCATATAACTTTTTATTTTGAACTTTTCAAGATCTATAAAAAAGGTCATTTACAAAATTTGCCTAATTTAAATATTAACGGAGTTATCAGCACTTGAAGATTTTTGGACATTGTAGTTCCTTCATTTTTGAAAATGAGCAAAATTTGTACATTTATAACTTGATTAATATCATTGCTTGGGATCTATAAAAAAGTGTATGCATGGAATTTGCCTACTATGAAGAATGAAGGAGGCATTGAATTTCAACAAGACTCAGAAAATTATAAATGTGTTCTGGTAGCAGAGCACCGCCTTCAAACTAGAGATGCAGCTACCCAAAACACACAAATGTATGCAAATTTGCCAACTTCGAAATTTGAAGGGGAAAACTTATGCACTGAAAAAGATGATTTCTTCAAAACGTCGTAACTCCGCTGATAATATAGTTGGGCAAATTTTTTTGAAAATTTTTTGGTAGAACTTTTCAAGTTCTATAAAATGAGTTATGTTCATGTTTTGCTTAACTCTAAAATGGAAGGAGTTACAATGATTTGAAAATTTGTAGCACCTTCAATTTGCAAGTTAGGCAAAATTTGTAAATCATATCTTTTGTAGAGCGTTTTAAGCTCTATAAAATGAGCTATTAATGTTTTGCCTAGCTCTAAAGTTGAAGGAGTTACAACCATTTAAAATATGAAAAAAGCACAATTTCTCAAAATTCAGTTTCTTCTTCGCAATAAATTTTCAAAATGGTTTTTCATGTTTTCAATTTAGGAGTTGAACAAAACCTTATCAGCTCATTTTATAGAACTCAAAAAACTTTATGAAGAATAGCTCTTACAAAATTTTACCCAACTTGAAAATTGAAAGAGTCTAAAGCCGACAAATTTTCAAAACATTTTAGCCCCTTCAATTTTGTAGAGCTTAAAAAGTTTCACAAAAAAGCTTCAATTTTTTTCCTTATCACCATTTTTAGTGCATAACTTGGCCCCTTCAAATCCTGAGGTCGGCATACATGCATACACGTATGTGGTATGGGTAGCTGCATCTTTGATTTGAAGGCTGTGCACTCCTACCAGAACACCCCGTACTTGAACCAACCTCAAGCAGTATGAGACTTTCATACGAGGGTGGTAACAACAACGATCCCTTAGCTATTTATTCTAGGCAACCATATGTGCTCGAAAGTGTATTAAATTGCATTTTCCCCAAAAATTGAACAAAATCGTAATTTCAAGTGATGAGCTTTATTGAAAAAACTTTTTCTTAAAAATTGAATTTGAGTTTGGCCTATCGGCATCTTTGAAGGGGCCGAATAATTGGAAAATCGCATAGCTTTTCCAATACTGGAGATAGGCAAAAATGGAAGTCGCGTTTTCAACTGGAAAAATGTATTCCTACGAGGTCCATTACTCAAATCACTAATTTTGATTTAAACAGAACAGTTCCAAACTACTTTTTATGAGTTGATCTATCTTTTTCAATATGAATCAATAAAAGACTTGATGAGGAGTGATTATTATGATAGATAAAAAAGGCTATTGAAAGAGTGATAGAGTATGAGAATTTTTCAAAATATTGGTAGGTTAGGTTAGGTTAGGTTATGTAAGAATTTGTCTTGACTCTCAATTAATTAAATCCAATATGACTAAAAAATGCCAAAACAGCACTTCAAATGCTCCAATTCCTTCTTCTTTTTTGTATATTGAAAATCATATTTTTTTCATCTAATTTCAAATAGATCATCGCAGAGTGATCTCGCTAATAATGGTTAAATTACAAAAAGTATAAAAACGTAAACCACGTCTAGTATAATCAACGCCTTAATGTACATTCGGAGAAAAAAAAAATAGGATAAATTAAAAAAATCCATTCCAACAATGACTTTCTTCTTCTCTCCTCTCTCTACACAGCTACAGGACAAACACCAGACCGGGAACACACGAACGTAGCGAAAAAAATAGCCATTTGCCTAACAAACTACCTACTCACTTATGAATATATTTACTTAATCAAATAATAAAAGGAAACAACGCTACAAAAAAATAAAAAATAAAAACCAACAGTTTATACAATCGCGAAAATTTACTCAAAACGCCCCCTTCGCGAAACCCCGCACAATAAGGTATAAATTCTAAACGTAAATAACGAATTCATAATTTATTATAGTATCAACACATTACAAGTCGAGTTGGAAAGCGAATACAATAAAAAATCGCAAACATTATAATAACTAACTTTTGAAACGAATAAAATTACAAAAAAGAAGAAAAAGAAAAAGGATAAAAGAGAAAAAGAAAAGAAGAAAAAGTAACAAGAAACGCTAATTTAATATTTACTGCTATATCCTGAGCATCATAAATAATCACTACTTTAATAATTCGATTAAATAAAATGTTAACATCTGGTTTTTTTTTTTTTTGTTTAAAATTCTCAATAAAATAGTAGGTATTTATCGCACAGCTACGTATATAAGATAAAATTATCATTACGAAACTATTTGGTTTGATCAAAATTGAGAAAAAACGTTTTTTTTTTTTCGATTCAAAGTGTTAAAACCCATTCTACTTCATGTTGCAATTGCAGCGACAGAATCGTTAGGTATTAACGAAAGAGCCATACTCGTATGATCCGATCATACACGAACGAGTCTGCCATTGTAACCGTAATCCTTCTTTTGATATTTTCCAAATTATTATATTTTTTTTCCAGCTTTATCAAGTCTACAATATCACTCAATCATACCAAATAGTTGATTTACCTGCAAGCACAGCTACGAATCCGCTAAAAAAGTATAAATAGAACGGTTTTACATACAACACGAGTAGGCTACTATATCTAGATGAGATAGAGGACTTATGTAGAATGGGTTTTACGCAATGATGAATGTTGTGAATAATTTTTCACTACCTGTAATAAGAAAAATAAAAAGGAAACGGGTTACACCTCTGCAAAAAATTATATACTCTTCTGGCTTATTTTGTAAAAAAAAAAAACACCATTTCCAGCTTATCAAATATAATAATGATAAAAAAAAAACAAACGACTAAATGCAAAACTGAAACACAAGTGAACTTTTTCTCAATGGTAACAAATTCGTCCTTAATGCTAAAAGAAAAAATAAATGCGTACGCAATCATTAAGTCTCTAATTCACACAAGGCGTCAAAATAATAATAAAAAATCATTCGAAAAATGGCTCATAGCAACCACAACATAGTTTTTAAAAAACAAAGCCATAGCATCGTATGAACAACGCGTTTTCAATTAAATTAATTTGGTCCTTAGTTAGAATTCGTGTTGAGTATGAATTTTTTTGAAAATCTTTTCAATGCAGTGTTTTTTTTTTTTGAATATTGTACACACGGAGGGGTTCGCTAAGAGTTTTGTATGTAATTCGTATATGTATGTTAATTATATGTGCAAGAACTTATAATAATTAAGTTAACCTATTCGTTTAAATGATTAAATAGCGTATAATTCGAACAAAATAACGATAAAAAATATGTACCGTATAGAAAATATTATACATTTAGTCTACATCACAGCTCTGCAAAATATCTGTATACAGAGAATACCTACAACGTTATTTGTTTATTCACACAAGACCTGGGTCGTCGTTTAGAATTCGAAATATCATCATATTATATCTACGTACAGTATTTTATATGATGACTAGATCATTTGAACTTGGAAAGTATTCGTGATCGAAGGATCGAAGTGTATTCCTAAATCTAGTTGATGGATATTGGATCATTTCATATCAATTCGACCAACTTTTGATCTCATATTTTTCAATTTCGCTCAAAAATTTTTCGTAGTCCACCCAACTTTGAAAAATGACCATCGATTGGTTCATAGCTCCCCTGAGGACGAATGAAGGTGTGATTCCTGGTGGTATTCAACTTTTACGGCATATACAGGGTGTTCGGGTAGCATTGCACCGCCTTCAAACTAGCGATGCAGCTACCCAAATGGCATACGTGCATTCGTGGTTATCAGTCCGAAGATTTGAAGGGGCAAAGTTATGCCCTAATGAACGTGATTTTTTTCAGAACGTCGTTTTTGAAATTCTTTTAGACCTTCTTAAGCTCTGCAAAATGAGTTATATTCATGCCTTGCCTAACTTTAAAATTGAAGGAGCTACAACGATTTTAAAATTTGTAGCTCCTTCAATTTGCAAGTTAGACAAAATTTGTTAATCATATTTTTTGTAGAGTTTTTTGTGCTCTACAAAATGAGCTAATAAGGTTTGGCCCAACTCTAAAATTGAAACTTTGAGAAACCATTTTGAAAATTTATTACGAAAAAAAATTTAATTTAGAGAAATTGTGCTTTTTAAATGGTTGTAACCCCTTCAATTTTAAAGCTAGGTAAAATATTGATAGCCCATTTTATAGAGCTCAAAAAGCTCTACAAAAGATAAATTTTACAAATTTTGCCTAACTTGCAAATCGAAGGAGCTACAATGATTTGAAAATTTGTAAGCTTTATAACTTCTCAAGTTTGCAAGTTGGACAAAATTTGAAAAATTCATCTATTATTGAGCTTTTTGAGCTCTACGAAATGAGTATTGATATTCTGCCTAACTTTGAAATTGAAGGAGCTACGGTCATTTGAAAGAAAAAAGGCATATATTTTTGAAATTTAATTTTCTCTTTACAAAATTTATCCAAAATTATCTTCTATTTTTTCAATTTTGGAGTCGGCAAAACATTATTAGCTCATTTTGGAGCTCAAAAAGCTCGACAAAAAATAAAAAGATTCACAAAAAAGTTTTAAAAAATGTCTGCCAATCTATGTCTTAAATGGGGTTACGAAGTTCTGAAAAAATCACCGTGATCAGTGCATAACTTTGCCCCTTCAAATCTTGGAGTCGGCAAACATAAATACACTTATGTGGTTTGGGTAGCTGCATCTCTGATCTGAAGGCGATGCACTCCTACCAGAACACACTGTATGATTTAAGAAATTTCATAAAAGTTCTAAAAGTCGAAAGTTGACCTTATGATGGAAATTCTGATAGAAAAGGGGGTACTACCCCTTCAAATTTTGGCCAAAATTAAGAAAAAAGTAAAATGGTGTGTGATATATCAAATGGTATGTTTTCGGGGACGTTGAACACGAATATCAACTTATTTTTTCAATTAGACTTCTCCAAGTCTCCCTGTACCCCCTACTCACGATTCAAAATCGGGAAAAATCGTAAAAAGTTGTGTGATATATGTCGTGGTATATTTTTGAGGGTGCTGAACACGAATTCGTCCTTGTTTTTATGATTTAACCCATTTTACCCCTTCCAGCGCGTTTATTTCAGTTCAAGGTCATGCAATATTTTTAGTAGGTATTATTATTTTTTAAATGCTTGAAACGAATTCGCCCTTTTCAAGACTTTTACTTTGAATTTTGAATGGAAACGAGTGTGGTAGAAGTGGTGGAGGGGGTAAAATAAATCAATTATAAAAATAAGGGCGAATTGTTCAGCATCTTTGAAAACATATTATTTTATGTAAATATCGTCTTCTTACTCTTTTTTAAAATTTGGTGTATTTGAGGGGGGGGGGGTTCAGGTTTACATTAGGGTATCTTTAAAAATCATGAAAATAAACAAAGCCTCATTCACACTCGAGAGGACAGGAGGCCGAAAGATGGTTATTCTCTTGAGTATCAAGTGAGAAGACTTTCTAAAACATATATTGACTGAAATCGAAAAATTGTGTTTTTTTAGTCGAATTGACATGAATTGACCCTACCATCAAATCATCACTTCAAGTGTTCAACTTGGCACGAATTAGAAAAAATGATAAAACATAAGGGAAAAAAAGGAAAATAGAAAAATAAACTACAGAATGCATTACCATGTAAAAAATTGGTAAGAAAAAATGAAAATGAAATGGAAAAAGCAAAATAAAAAAGGGAAAGAATAATTTACAAGTGTAAATTTCCATAATTTTGATGATCAAGTAATAATAATGAAAATCGTTCAGCGTATATGAGGAGGCCAATACCTAAGCAATTTTTTTTTCAAACGATCATTAATATTTAATTTCCACCATTTTTATTTTTTTAAATTAGTCATAATGTGATGATAAGCTAAATTAAAATTCACCTTCCCTAAAAAAATTTCCAACGCTTACACAACCCCACCCTTCATTCAAAATAAAAGTAAAAAATTATCATAGAAAGAGGTACGGTGAGATATGTAGGTACTTGAAAAATTCCTAAATAAAATAAATGACAGACCACACTCAAAAATCAATGAAAAGTAAATTATAAAAATAGAAAAAAAAGAGAAAAAAAAATTGAAAAGTAAAAATAAAAAGAGGAATAGGTAAATTGGAAAAAGTTGATTTCGGAATCATCATCGAGAAAAATCCTGTGTAAATACTCTACTAGAAAATACACGTACTTAAGGGAACAAGTGAAAGAAAATTTTAAACCATCACAAAAATTGAAAGCAAACGAAAAAAACGAAAAAAAAAGAAATTTTCAAGTATAAGAAGGTAAAATGATATGCTATTCGCCCTGCAAAATACACACGTCCGTATATCAATATACCGAGTGGTTTTATCGTTTTCTACCTCCTATTAGATGATTAGGCAACTCAGATGACTCGAAAGTGAATAGATTTGCCTGCGTTGAAATGTTAAGGAGTATGATTGCCATTAGTTTAGCGTTATATAAGTTGCAAATGGTTTACTGCATTATGAGGTGGGTTTTCTTCATTTTTTCCTATTTATAAGTAGTAGGAAAATTTTCAAAATGACCGTTTCAGAAGAAGATAAAATCATATTTCGAAAAATAATCTAAATTTTTGATTTTGATTCATTTTGAGAATCGTCGCATTTTTTCCTATGACAACGTTAGACTAATCAATGTAATCATTTTCAAGTTATCAGAAAATTTTTCTGTTTGAACCTCTGCAGCTGAAGTGCAGAAGGAGTAAGCAAGGTTTCAAAAACCAAAAATAATTTGAATCACCAAAAAATTAATCAACAGTGAAATTAAAAATTTGAAAAAATTCAAAATACAGCTCAATAAAATTTTCATTCTGAAAAAAATTACAGTTTTACAGTTTTAGTTTTCAACCTCGATTTCAGATTCAATTCTATCACAAAAATTGAGTGGACTTTTCAACATGGATATGTTTTAGGACTTGGGGCAATCCAAAAAGAAGTAAGAACGAATCAAAAACCTACGACCAAAAAATTTTTGTCAAAGTTAATTTCAGTTTTCAAAATATTTAATAAATATGGAAATGTGTAAAAATGTCAAAGAAATTATGTTTGGTTACACGTGATTTTTTTAATATCTGACATTTACAAAGCCATTTAAATTTATTTCAACTGGCTTTTTTGTCATATTGTCATTATTACAAGAGAATTAAGTGAATGTTTACATTTTTAGAAATTTTATAAAATTAAATAAAACGCTAAAAAATAATAAAAATCTCTCGTTAAAATTTTTTGACAGACTGATTTTAGATACTTTAATAAAAAGTCGTCTAGTTATAATATTTCATTTATAATCTTTTTATTGAAACACCAAAACATATCCATGATGAAAGGTTTTTTCTCTGAGGGAAAAATGTCTTTTTTTTTAGTTTTAATTATTATTTATACAGGGCGTCTCGTAATTGATGTCATTCCTTCCATTGGGCGAGTAGGCAACTCATCCTAAGCACAAGTCGGTATGTTTGCCTACCCATGGAATTAAAGGGACAATATTAGGCTCATTCGAATTTTTTTCAAAGTTGGTTCATGATTTTTGATTCGTTATAAAATTTTTACTTAGGTAGGTAGGTAGGTAGAGGATTGCGGTTTGCATCATCGAAAATGGCATTTATTCTGTTTTTTTTTTCAGGGTTGGCACCGAGACTATTCTCACTGAGAATTTGCTCAACGAGCACGAGCATTTTCGAGAACATTATTTGGAAGAAAATGTCGAGAATATTCTCCTTGTTTTTTTTTTTTATTTCAAATAATTTTTACAAGATTTTTGACAGTTTTCATGATTTTATGGCTATTTTTACAAAATTGTCGACGATTGTAATGAATTTTGAGCCCCTTTTTTTTTACACATTTTTGATGATTTTTGATGACATTTTGATAATTTTGACAAACATTTTTGACGATTTTCACGTTTTTTTGGCCATTTTTATTATATTTTGAATGATTGATAGGTAAAGCAAATTTCAACCATTTTTACAACTTTTGTGGATTTAATTTGTGATTTTTTGACCATTTCTAAGATATTTTCACCAAATTTTAAGAAAACAAATAATATGCTCAAATGTTTGAGAATATTCTCAATAGGTATGTGAGAATTTTCCGGGAATTTACCGGCGAGAAAAAATACTCGAGCAATTGCCAACGCTGTTTTTTTTTCTTTTACGCAAAAGTCCAACAGTAAAAAAAATATTCAAAAAAACACAAAAGTCAAAAATTTTCATTTTATTCAATTTTATTAAAATTTTGGAATTTTTTTTCATAACAACGTGCCATTATTATGAACTAAATTTACATTTGAAAAGTCACTTTTTCCGGTGGCGTAAACCCCAGATCTCTATTTTGTTCAAATCAAAAGTCATATGAATTCATTTCAAGAAAAACACCTGAAAAAATCACTCATATCCCTCCAAATTTCATAATTTTATAATTTTATCAAAAAAGTGATTTTTTCAGGTTTTTTTCTTGAAATGAATTCGCATGACTTTCGATTTGAACAAGATAGGGAGTTGGGGGTTGCGCCATTGAAAAGAGAATTTTTTTAAACATAAATCTAGCTCATAATAATAGTACGTTAATATCATAAAATTTAAAAAATTCGATAAAATTGAAAAAAGGAGTCTTTTTTGTGCGTTTTCGAGGGGTTCTCCGATGAACCAACCAAAAACACTTTTGCATCGGAAAAAAAAACAGAACAAAATGCATCTTTCAGTGGTGCAAACGGCAACCCTCCACTTAAAACTTTATAACGAATCAAAAATGATGAACATGAAAAAAAAATTTCAATGAGCATAATTTTGCCCCTTCAATACAAAGTGTAGGCAAACATACCTACTTATTCTTGGCATGAGTTGCCAACTCACCCAGTGGAAGGAATGGTATCAGATATGGGACACACTGTATGTAATTTGAATTTAAATTATTTCATATTTTGATTCTCTCTTAATTTGGTCCCATTTTTATTTTTTGTTTGAAAGTTCAAGTGGCTTTTTGGTTTCGCTTTCAATTTAAGTGTCAGTTTTTAATCACTAGAGAGTAAAGACTAGAAAGACAAAAAGTAGGTAGGTAGGTATATTTAAAGATTAAAAAATATTAGCAATGGCAAATTGAAAGAAATATTGAAAAAAACTAGATAATTCTTTGACAAAAACTTCAATCGAAAATAAAACAAAATCCATTTCAATTTCCCATCACTAAAAAAAAAAAAAAAAACAGGAAAGAAAAATAAGCACATTCATAAGCTAAGAAAATCTTCCAACTTTACAAAACCCGAACTTGAAAAAAAAACACTCATTCCAAATTCCCAAAAATCAAAAAACATCAAATCCAGAAAAAAAAATGCAAAAATCAATAACCAGCAGATAAAGAGAAGACAAAGTAACAGTGTAGGTAAATAAAAAATACACAAAACAGCAACTCCCAAAAAATCAAAATCCATCACATCGAGAACTCAAATTAGAAAACTACATTCAAAAAAATAAGAAGTAAAATTGCTTTAAAAAGAAAAAAAAAAAAAGAAAACTTAATAATTTCTCATCTCCAACTCGTTGATTATTTTTCAAGTCCAATTATTCCAGCTTCTTTCGTTTCGTATACTTCCTTCATTTGCCTTCATTTTTAAATTACCATCCCCCCTCCAACCCTGTTACCTCCTTGTTCACCCCTATCTACACAAATTTCACAGTTATACTCTCCAAGTACAATAATTTTCAGTAAAATAACTTAAATTAAGATAGTAATTTTAATTTGTACTTTTTTTTTTCTTTAAATAAATTTAATATTGCGAAGTTAGATATATACAAACTAATTTCAAACGAATCTTATACGAGTTATTAAGCGCCAAATACGCTTCAACTTAACAAATATAGGTGCACGTACGTCAATTTTTTGCTTCGAAACTAATTATAATTTTGGTGACTTGAGATCAACGTGAAAATATCGTACTTTTTGGGTATTTTCCAAAATACTCGAAACGTTTCCTTCTTTTTTCTTTTTTTTTTGTACGAAAACGAATTAAAATATAAATACGTACGTATGTGTAACACATTTCACGAATTTTTGTTTCCATACGTTGACGTATATTACCCTTCATCTCAGAGGCATACACGTGTTTTTTTGTTCAATATACGTTCAAATACTTATTATGTGAATTTGATGCACATGTATAAGCTCGATTAAGCGAAATGCGTATCTATGTAATATGATTGAAAATACATTGGAAAAAAAATTGCTCTCTTAATATACTTATAAAACCGCGTATAATAAGGTATAGCTATCTAAGCGGTAATTTTCATAATCGAAGCATCTTTACTGAATAAATTTCCTCCGTTAGTACGCGCTTATGTATGAACCAAAAAGAATAAAATGAAAATTCGAAACAAAACCAAAAAGCGAATGGAAAGATAAGCGTTGTGTAAAAAAAAAGAGAAAAAAATGGATTCGTAAAATATACATCAATATACCTGAATAATTCCGGCAAAGTGTAATAATGTGCCTTGATTTTTTTTCTCATCAATCTACATGCATTTTTTTTCCGAAACGTTTAAACTTTATGGTCTCGATTGGAATCAATTATCCAAGTTAAAAATTTGGTCTGTTTGGAAACGCTCAAAAATGCATGTAAACGATACCGAAATTCGGTTCAGAATATAATAAGGAATACTAATGTGTGTAGTGAAAGATAACGGAGGGGGTAACTGCAACTATCAGCATAGGATAATGTATGTAATAAGATAATGGGTAAAATGGTACAGATTTTGGGAAATAAAAGCGAGAATATCGTTATGATTTTAATATGTTATAGTGTTAGGTTTTTTAATATCTTGCATGTATTTTTAACTGATAAATCATTACTGATCTACGCAGACGACGATAAAAAAAAAAAATAAACGGGAAAAAAAAAAGCACGACGAGTAAAATGAAAGTGCGTATAGAATATACATACCTGGTTTAACAAAATGCACAAAATTATTCCACAAAACAATAAGAAAAAACGAAACAAACAACACGACAACACAACACCAATAATACGTTTTACAAAATACACACACACACAAGTGCTACATTGACAATAAAATCGGCGTCGGCTCAAGCAAAGAGCTAAGCTTTGGATACGCTACTTAACTGGGGCAAGGAGTTAAAAAAACGCCAAAATAGCGCTTCTCTGTGGAAACCGTCGAAATATCGTATAAAGAATACAATATTATACGGGCTCACTTATAAAAATTATCCTGTACGGTTGCTTCGGCTCGATTTTTAATCCGACTCGGGCTCGTTTCAACCGTAAAGAATAATTAAAGTCAAAATTCAATATACGCAGTGAGCGGCAAAAAGCGAGCGGAAAAAGTTTTTAAAAAAAGGAGTGCAGCTTACAGCTTGATCAGTAGAACTCTTGCTGTATGGGACTGGTATCAAACGTTCTTGCAATTCACCGCCTATCACCTTTAAGAGACAGCAAAGGGTCAGAAAGTATTGAGAATGTGAATAGAAATTATAAAAGAGTGATGAACAACAAAAAAAAAGTAAATAAAATTAAACAGAAGTAAACATTAACGAGGATTGTCGAGTGTGCCAAATTTTCAAGGTTGAGTGAATTTTTTGTGTGGGGGAGCGGGTCAGATAACGTGTGGTCTTCTGAACATGATTATGTAAACTTTCAGTATACAGGGTGTGCTGAATACAGTACAGTGCCTTCGATGCGAAGGTACAGCAACCCAAAGTACAGTATAAAGGTTTGCAGAATATGAGATTTGAAGGGGTGATAGTATAATGATGAAATTTACAAAATTAAGTGAAATTCCAATCCCCCTGCTTCTTATCTTCTGATATCAAAAAGTTCAGGCAAATAAATATGTTCACATATTGCCTAAATTTTAAATTGAAGGAGTTTTTTGAACCCGTGAAAAAAAAAAATTTTATTCCATTAAAATATTGAGTAAATATACAAATTATTATGCCCAAAAAAACACATTAAATAATTTCCCCCCTACAAATCTCCAAAAATGCAAATCCTTCAACGTAAATGTAGTTTGGTTTGCAGCATTACCAGATGGAAGGCAGAGAACTATATTCGACACATCGTGTAAAATAATTTGCCTACATCTTTATTTGAAGGTAGAAGATTGGCGGATTACAAGTGGAAGAAATGTTGCAGATTCATGAAACACAAGGGGCACCTGATTTAATACTAGTATTTTTATGCGATTTGGTGTAAAATAAGTTGCCTATACCTTCTTTTTCCCCCGAATCATCCTGTATATAAAAGTTTCGTCCAAAATTTTGTTTTGTCAAGATTTCAAGAAGAAAATGCGAATTTTGATTAAAAGGGAGGATTACGTAATCCCTCGGTGACGTGAATTGTAAAAATTCTCGTGCATAGAAGGCTACACCGGAAAAAAAAACATATTCTAAAATGAAAAAACGCCTGTAATAGAAATGGTAGAGACTAAAGACATTTTTCTGTGTAAGTATCAAATCCCACAAGATTTTTAGACCGGTCAAGTCTGAAAATCTCGTTAAGCAGGTTGTTCTGCTGATTCTGAAATAAGTGTTTTTTTTTATCAAGCAAGAAATTGAAGGGATTATCGCAGTAAGACAGAATATACCAAGAAGAATTAACGATTTAGAAATTAAAAAAAAAAAACATTACCCAAATGTCCGAAGACAAACTAAATAACAAAGTCTATGCCTTATCTATGTAGTCTATGATACGAATTAAACAATTGAACAATTCAAACTACCAAACAGAGAAGGAAGAATTGAAGTTTTGAGACGGGGTAGTCCGAATGAAATACAGTTTCCATATAAAAATGGGGCAAAGGGGTTGTCAGAATAAGGCATTCGCTGGCTGGGTTTGGAAAAATTGAAAATCTGTTAGATCATCGTCTTGAGGGTAAAAATAGGTTTTCCCTTTATAGGTAATTTTGTTATGAATATTTGAAAATTAAATGGTGTCTTGAGACAGCGAGATTTGAGAAATTGAAAAAATTATGGTTTTTACCGAAAAGTAGACATTTTTTTTTAGTTTTTTGAATCATTTTTCAGAAGCAAATGTAAAATCAAATTCAGTTATATTTTCAAATATTTTCCAAAGTTCAGATATTTTATCCAATCAGTGATGGGCAGATCCACTTCCAAAAAATTTTAGATCCAGATCACTTGAGTGATTTTTTTTAGATTCAGATCAGATCAGATCCAACACAAAAAATTGGATCTAAAGATCCAAAAATCAGATCCTCGAATTTCAGGGATCTTCGACATAAAGATCGTCAAAATATAGATCTTTAGATCCCAGATCCATATTTTTAGATCTTAAAATAATTTCTTTGAAAAGTTGAAATGGATATTTTTTTGGATGTTTTTTTGAAATTGAGAAGATCCAAAGGTCATAGATCATCAGGTCTATAAATCACAAAGTATCTGAATCATATATCCGGATCTTTAGATT
Organism: Pseudococcus longispinus; assembly: GCA_900064475.1. NCBI lineage: Eukaryota > Metazoa > Arthropoda > Insecta > Hemiptera > Pseudococcidae > Pseudococcus > Pseudococcus longispinus. Next base: position 36,986 of record FIZU01057536.1, read on the forward strand.
CAAAGATCCGGATCTGTCCATCACTGTGTCCAATACTCACATTCAGCCAATTTTTTGAAAATTATATTCTCAAAAATTTATTAATCCTCCTCCTCAATTTTCAGAATTTTAAGAAAATTATGTGTTCGGATCATGGGTTCATGGCTCAATAGATTATTCGATTTTTTATGTGTAAATTTTGCGAAGTTCAGAATTTTTAAAATTTTGCACATATTTGAGTTTAGATTTCAGGTGGTTATGATTAATGAGGTATATTTTCTTATGAGCACTAAATTTTCATTTTTTCTAAATAACTCGAAAAATACTAAATTTTCTGAACTTTTCATAATAACTTGTTCAAAAGAGGATAAAATTAGCTTTCGAAAGATATACTTATTTTTTGATTTTGTATAATTTTATTATTTGAGACATCATCGTAAAAAAATACAATGATTCATAAAACTGAACAAAATCGAAAAGTAACCATATCTTTTGAAAGATAATTTTATTCCCTTTCAAATTGATTATTATGAAAAATTTCATAAATTGCTTTTTTTCGAGTTATACAGCAAAATAGACAACTTATAACGACAAAAGTCCCATTTTTTCCTTCATTGATTCTACTTCGGGGAAATATAGGATTCCATGATAATCCACAACACAGAATGAACCTGCTTTTTCTGGCTCACATTGAATTGAATAATTTTTTTTAGGACCAGCCCCTTCAAATTTCAGTATCAGCAAATCTACGTACACAAGTTTAATTTGGGTTGCAGCATTACCAAATGAAGGATTGAAAAACGTGATTTAATCACTTGGTATATACAATGGGCTAATCAATACAACATAGAAGAAATTTTTAAAATTTCGAGAAATTTGTGAAATTCAAAATTATAAACCAATTTATTGGAATTGAAGAAGAATCCCTTCAGAGTTCAGATGTTTCATGTATTAGGAGAATAAAAACACGGCGAGGATCATTCCCACCACGTTAATAATTTTGCATACTCCGATCCTACACAGGCGCGATTTTTTCTACCCAATCGCATATTCTTCGACTCTTGGCATATCCTCGTGGATTCTTAATTTCTACCTTGAACCGGACAAATACAAAGCCGATACCATCCACCATTTTAATCACCAAAAAAACATCTACGGCTACAATATACTCATAGTTCACACACGTACAGTACACGTATACAAATACACGTACAAAGAGCGAGACATATATGAAAATAGAGACAGAGAGAGAGCGAGAGAGTGAGATGAAAAAAAAATATGGCAAACTCGACATCCGTACTTGAAAACTACGAGATTGTCACATGTTCGACAAACATACGACAATTATATTTACGAATTTACCGCTATGTAATACACAGATAACTACTACTTTAAGTATCATACAAGTAGATACGAAAACTAACCAACTAAATAGAAATAAAAATAAGATAAAATAAAATAAAAAGACAAATTAGAGAGTACTGGTTACGAAAGTAAAAAAAAAATGTAACGAAAAAGAAAATTATAGTTCTGGAGTAAACAAGTATAAAAAAAAACGGCGATAGGACTAAAAAAAACAAAACTAAAACAATCACAAGCATTACGTTCTCTTTACTGTTTATTCATTCTTTTTTTGTTTAAATCTGTTTATCGTTTAGATATTTATCGTGTTTTTTTGGGGGCATTTATAAAATCAGAGAATACACATTGAGGATGAGAGAATGTTGTCAAGGTTGCAGATACCCTCTCTCGTACACATCTTGTACATGGGTTGCGCTCTTAATGAAAATAAGGGGCAATTGCGAGGGGCATGACGCTCAAAACGCAGCACATCATTACATCGTACACTGTACCAGAAGACAATTAAATTTTTACATTATAGTCAACACACAAAGAGTACAGTCACCTTAAACCCGTTAATAAAAAATTCCAACATAACTTAATACACATATCAACCCGATGGTTGCGTATTAAAAGAAGAAGAAAAAAAAAGAAGAGAAGAAGAACTCGAACAGCGTGATCCCCATCACCAAAGCGACATTTAAATACTTGTTTCGTACGGTATTTTCGGTAACGTATAGAATAAATAGGGCGTAGAATGACCCTCACAGTAATGCGGGCGATGGGGATTTTCGCACGATGGCGTCTTGAGAATCGGGGGACCAAAGGTGGCGGTTAGTGTAGACGGATTATATATTGGCGCTTTCCCGGGGTCCTCATCAATGTATGTGATGTCAGAGAGAGGGCGACTGCGCGTACTGCGCAAACTATGGATAGATCGACGTTCTTCCAGATCTTCCAACGTTGACTTGAACGCTCGTATAACACGAAGCTGTAAAACACACGGCATATAGGACGAGTGAGCAGATGTCCGAATTCATCCCAAGCACACGCGCCCCATTATACAAATAGGTACAAGTTACAGACATTAGCGTCACTCATACGTCGTCGTACCTCGTACGTCGCTCGAAATGTGTATTCGAAGGTATCTAGGGGGCTAAATTTCGTCATAATTTCCCCCATTTGTCACCAATTGCAAATATATCCTCGCGATAACGAGGCTGGATTTCGATTTCGCTATCTAGAAAAAATTCTCATATCGCGCCGTTCACAATTCATTAGAATAAATCAACGTGGTGCTCGATGAGGTATGAATAATGGTGATTGTGATTACGGATGTATCAACACATACACCACAGATATGTAGTTTGTACTATGTATACTCAATCGTGGAAAAATCGAGAAATCAAATATCTCCTCGGTCATCAAATTACACATCAAGTAACTACCTATTATACAGTTCAAAATTATCACACGCAAATTCTATTTATACAGTGTGTTCTAGTAATAATGCAACGCCTTCGAATCGATAATCCTGCAACTTAAACTACACAAGTGTATGCACGCTTGCCGATCCCAAGATTTGAAGGCACGCAATTGATGTATTCTTCAGGACGTTATAATTCCTTTCATAATGCAGATAGAAAAAATTTGTTTCGAACTTTTTTGTAGAATTTTTTGAGCTCTATAAAATGAGTTATATTCATGTTTTGCCTAACTCTGAAATTGAAGGAGTTACGACGATTAGAAGATTTAATGTCTAAAATAACTCCTCCAGTTTGCAAGTTGGACAGAATTTGCAAAGAAACTTTTTTGTACAACTTTTTGAAATCTATGATTTCAGTTATATTCGCATTTTGTCTAACTCCAAAATTGAAGGAGTTACGATGATTGCGAAAAACTCCTCCAATTTTAGAGCTTTGCAAAATCTTTTCATTTTCTAAAAAATGAATCACCTATTCATTCCATTCAACTCCAAAATTAAATTCAACAGGAAAAAATCCCCATTTTTGCCTAATCTCAAAATTGAAGGAGGCAGGTACCTATACAAAGATTTGTAAAATAAATCAAAGAAATTACAACGTTCCGAAAAAAACACCATTATTATTTGATAAATGTTTAATTTTTCCCCTTCAAATCCTCGAATCTGCAAAAATACACGCACTCGTGTAGTTTAGGTTGCAGCGCCGCTGATTTGAAGGCGTTGCACAACTACCGGAACACCCTGTATGTATTTTGTAGTATTGTTAAATTGGTGCGATGAAATGATGTAGTTTTATGTATGGTGCATTTCACTCCATCTCTCGTGATTTCAAAGTAACAGATTTATGTCAAGTAGGTATAGTTGTTGAATATACAAGTATACTTGAAGTATACACATACATATTGTAAATGTACGATATGTATTCGAGATATGTTGAGATTCTTTTACTAGCAGAGTAGCAGATTTATCACTTCAGCCTTTCGTATGTATTTATATGATGGATTTTTTTCTAACAGAAAATGAAAATTTAGGAGTTTAGGTTTTTTTTTTCACTTCATAACCAGTTTTCAGAGTTACGTAAAGATTTGCAATACTTCAGATTTTGAATACCGCTGGATTTGATTGAAGGAAAAAATTTACTGATAACGATGTGTTGCCTGTTGGATAATTTTAAGGCACTTCGTAGAATAAATAAGGTTAATTACCTTGCCTATTTACAAAATTGAAGGGGCTGTATGCAAGTGAATTTTTTATTCCAACTGTAAAAACTGAGACTCAGTCGTGGATGAGTTGGTATTATCGGTGACTATGTTGGGCATATCCACCTTTAAAATATTTAGATCTAGATCACTTGAGTGATTGATTTTAGATCCATATTCCAGACTAGATCTGATCTAAAGATCCAAAGATCATATCTTCGAATTTTAAGGATCTTTCATCTAAAGATCTTTAAGATCAAAATCTTTAGATCCAAGATCTGGATCTTCAGATCTAGAAATCTTTTTTTACATTTTTTGAATGTTTTAAGCTTTCAACAAATACTTAGATTTAACAACTTGAAAAGTTGAAATCATTCGAGAAAGACGAGAAGGATTAAAAAATACTTTAACCGAATCTAAAACCAGTATCAGCGTGAAAATGGATCTTTTTTGGATATTTTTTTCAAGTAGAAAAGATCTAAAGATCATAGATCAGATCTACAAATTATGAAATATCTGAATTAGATACAGATCCGGAGGATCTATAATGATCGCAGGACCTGCCCAAGAGTCATTGGTGAGAGGAGGGAATAAAAATTGAAAATTTTCTACCCTGACGCAATTTACAATTTTTCCAACTCAACGTGCATTTTTTTACAAAGGGCACTGTCAGGTAAAAATGGCGAATCGAGTCTCAGTGGAAGAGGTCTTAGGATCTGAAAACTCGGTAGTGACATTTTTAGCCCTCACCTAACCCCTACTTCCTCCAATGGTTTCAAATGTGATTTTTCATTATAAATGTTAATTTTCTGAAATTCTCAACAGAATTTTTTCAAACTATGGAGGGGGGAGGGGGGGTAATGGTCCCTATTTAGATTAATTTCTGCAAATTTTTTCAATTTTTTGCAACCCTTCTTTCGTATGGAAATGTGTTTTTCAAACTTTAAAAATAATTAAAGACGCCATTTTGGGAACTTACACCTCCATGAAAAAAATCAAAAAATCACAATTTTTTTGAAATTTGAATTTTAGGCTCCTCAGTTATATGGGAGGGAGTTGTGGGTTCCCAAAATAGTTCAAGCGCAATTTTTTCATACTATGGTCATTGAAAGTTTACTAATTTAATATTTTTTCGTTGCAGCAAATTGTTTTCTCAAACTTCGTGCAGATCAATGTTCTTAAATCTAGTTTCGTTCATCATTATCTATTCATCTGTTGTTTCGGTACCAGCAAATCTAAAGTATGGCAAATATTTACTCAACATCCTATTTATAATGTTTTTAATACCTATTTTCCATCGATTTTATTTTTCCCTAGTATTCAAAAATGAATAAAAAATTGATCTGACTGAAAAGTAATATAGAATGAGGGGTGGGAAAGAAGGTCAAATGTCTTTTGAAAAATTACTTATTATAACTACTAAAATTATGTTCTAAAAAAACCTGAATTTATTTACTCAATTCCTGAAAAAAATTCTATACGTTCGAATTTTAATGGAAATCGAAATGCAAACATCGGCAACGTCGCAATCTTCAAGTTTGCGACAGAAATCGATGCTTTATTATAGTGAAAAACTTCAATAACACGATAAAAAGTCAACTTATATGGATTTGTTGGATTTAATGAAACGTCATAATATTGTATTGATTCGTGATGCGAGACATCATTATTTTTTCGACCTATGTATAAGTGTATATGAAATATCTGAACGTTTTCATCAAATACTATGACATGGCGTGCTATATTGATAATTTCAAAAATCTTTTCAAATTCAATTCCGAAAAGTATACCTTTAAAAATATCGATAATAAAACCTGCTTCTACTTTGATCTTCGATTCGATAAAATCGAACCCTTCATGAACAAACCCTTGCATCTAATCATAACGCGATTATTTTCTCGCCATATTCAATAAATCGGTATACACAAAAAGAGTCGAATTAACCCGAACGATTAAAATCATCGCTACACAATCGAACTATTTAACCGATTCATAGGTATACAACATACAATAAAAAAAAAATAAAAAAAGAACTATAATAACGATTAAATAAGCCAATTACTACTTTCAGCATAATTAGCCACCAAATCTGAGGGGATATTGTTGTTGTTATACAGGAACGACTACTTATATATTTGTCAATTAATTTTCGGCTCATTATACAACGTATATCGTATAATAATACGTACAAAAAAAAAACCGTAACAGATAATTAAACTCTAATAATAAATTTATAACGCAACTGACCTGGGTTTGTAAACGCGTTAATCCTCTTATCCATAAAATCTGACCCGCTCTCGGCTTCTTATCGGCTTCCGGGTCGAATTTATCTTCTCCGAGGGCAATAGCCTCGGTATATTGTTCGGGATGACCACGACCCCATCTGTTAAAATGATATTACATTTTGGTATAGTCTCGTAGAAAATATTTGCAGCAGGTTTGCATATACTTACGAAAGTATTTTTGGTATTTTTCTGGTCGGTATCGTGGTAACTACTTGACTCCATAATAAAGTGCCTATGCCGAAGAATAAGCACCACAGCCATTGATCTAAGGATAATTCTGCGGTAGAAAAAGCTTGACCTCCGAATTGGATAATGACGACCTGGATTCATCGTATTCGTTGCAAAATATTCCATCAAATTGTAAAATATTACGTAGGTAAGTAGAAAATATACCTGAGATGCCATGGTACCGATCCAAATTGAATAAAAAATAGGATTAGAAAAAAAACCGTCGAAAACGTTACGTTGTCCGTGTATTTTTCGAGCGTTTATTTCATTGAACAAAGTCATCATAACGAATGTATTAAATATTATGGTAAAATGTTGAGACGGCTTGGCGTTCAGTTCGGCGTTTCTTCCGGTAGGAACGTCCAGCCATACATCACCTAAAACATAAAAAAAAAAAATACCACCGAGCTCGTTATTAACACGCCAGAAATTTCCACCATTTCTCTATCTTACTTCAACTGCGAAACTCACCGATAAATAATAATGTAAATATGACGGTAATTTGATAAAAACCTTGACCTATGATGTTTTTCATCATAGTCCTGGAAATTAAAGGTTTTGTTCGACCATAAGGCTTTCTTAGCAATAAGTCTGGTGTTGGCATTTCAGTAGCCAGAGCCAACGAGGCCAAAGTATCCATAATTAAATTAACCCATAACATTTGTACAGCCTGCAACATAAATTCATCATCAATATCTTGGATATTCTTTTTTTTTGCTAGACCTCTGAAGAAATAAACCCTCCGGTACCTTTAGCGGACTGTCACGAACTGCGCATGCGCCAATGAACGCGACGATTACTGCAACTACGTTTACAGTCAACTGAAATTGTAGAAATTTTGCAATGCTGTCGTATACGTTTCTACCCCACATGACAGCTTTTACGATACTGCTAAAATTATCATCAGTCAATATAATATCAGATGCTTCTTTCGCCACATCTGTACCGGCAATGCCCTGTAATAAATCAACATTTTTAGTAAAACATCGACGAAACAGTAGACTGACCCCTTGGACGAATGAAAACTTATGTTACGTACCATAGCAAAACCGACGTCAGCTTTTTTCAAAGCTGGACCGTCATTTGTACCATCTCCTGTTACAGCTACTACCTCTCTTTTTTCATTAGTTTTACTGTCGATCATTCCTTTCACTAATGTGTACTTGTCGGTGGGCGATGATCTGGCAAGTACTCTCAACTGTGGCCATACTTTATCCAGCAAGTGTTGTTGAACCTGAGCAAAAACCATAATCGATTATAACCATTTATCCTAAAATTATATTGCGTCAACTCGAAATTTAACTAAATCGGTGTGACGTTCTCATTTTTTGCAGGAAGTTTTGTTTTTAATGAAATTTTGCTTCGAGATAAATTGAAGGTGTAACAGAGGTTCGAAATATTCTATGTCCAATAACTCATTAAATATGGAAGATACGAAAAAATTCTATATAACTCGATTTATAGAACGCTCTTCCATCTACAAAAAACATTTTGGGCAAATTTTGCCTATCTCGCTTACTTGAGGAGTTATTGAGGATTGAATGTTTTACAGCGTTCAAATTTTGCAGATCAGATTTCCTAATACAGGGTGTTCTGGTTGCAGTGCACCGCCTTCAAACCAGGGATGCAGTTACCTAAACTACATAAGTGTACGCATGTTTGCCGATCCCTGGATTTGAAGGAGCAAAATTATGCACTATTCCGGGTAGATGTTTCAGAACGTCGTAACTTCGCTGATGATATAGATAAGATATTTTTTTTTCAAAACTCTCTTGTAGAACTCTTCAAGCTCTACAAAATGAGTTACATTCATGTTTTGCCCAACTCTAAAATTGAAGGAGCAACAATGATTTGAAAATTTGTAGACTTCATAACTTCTTCAATTTTCAAGTCGAGCAAAATTTTGTAAGTCATTTTTTGTTGAACTTTTTGAGCTCTACAAAATGAGCTAATAATTTTTTGCTCAACTCCAAAATTGAAAACATGAGAGACTATTTTGAATTTTTAAAAAAATCGAATTTTAAGAAAATAATGTATTTTTTGTCTTTTCAATGGTTGTAGCTCCTTCAATTTCAAAGTTATGCTAAAAATTATTAGCTCATTTTGTAGAGCTCAAAAAGCTCGAAAAAAATTATTATTACCAAGTTTTGCTCAAGTTGAAAATTAAAGGAATTATGAAGTGTACAAATTTTCAAATTATTGTAGCTCCTTTGATTTTAGAGTTAGGCAAAACATGAATATAATTCATTTTGTAGAGCTTGAAAAGTTCTCCGAGAAAGTTTATAAAAAAAATTTGCCTATCTACATTATCAGCAGAGTTACGACATTTTGAAACATCTACCAGAACTAATGAATAAATTTGTCCCTTCAAATGCTGGGATCAGCAAATAAGCATACACTTATGTAGTTTAGTTAGCTGCATCTGTGGTTTGACGGCGATGCACTGCGACCTGAATACCTTGTACATCTGATTTACCCTGATTTACCGAGCAAAGTTCTATTTTTATATCAATGAGCTAAATTTCAACTTCCTTTGCTATTTTAGCGTCAATTTTCCGCAATAAATTTTGTCAAGTGCAAACTTTTGTCAGTTGTGATATTGAAAGAGGGGCATCAAAAATTAGAAATATTTTAAAATGTTTGATAACTCATTCAATATGAAAGATATGAAAAAATTACATATAATTCAACTTATAGAACACAAACAGATCTACAAAAAAAGTTATTTGCAAATTTTGTCTATCTTTTGTATTTCAGGAGTTATGGAGCATTAAAATTTTATATGTTCAAACTGAAGTTCCTGTAAAATTTTGTTGGTATTTCACGAGGATCCAAAAAACTGGATTTTTGGAACAATCCGTCCTGACCTCTTTAGCATTTGAACCCTCTTCTCATCTAGGATGAATTTAAATAACAATTTTAGGCAGAAGAGTAGACAAGAATGGATAAAATAACAAGTATGTACAAACACATAAGGTTCTCCCCCCCCCCCAATGAGGCACTAAAAAGGGCCCAATTGTAATTTTGACTTCATATTCGTTTTCAAGAGATTTTCTTTATGTGAAATCGACATCAATATCACCCATCTAACTGCTACTCAAAATTAGAGGGTTGGGATGCCACCAGGGTGCAAAGGGAGCTCGAAGAAGTTAATTTTTCTCGTCAAGGGGTTTGGTTTGGAATATTCAGCATAAAAAAGAGTACAAAATTGTATCATCGGTAGCCTTATTTTCAATAAAATTCCTATTTCACCCTCTTGGCTCTTACCCTATGTTTTTGTCAATTTTGACCATGGCACAATTGGAAAAAAAATTTTTAAATCTTATGCAGGGGTCTAAAATACTTCAAAAAATGCCAGTTCAATTTTTGTGCTCATGCATTAAATTTAAACAACGTTAGAAAGTGGCATTTGTAGGGGAAAATATGAAGGGAGGGGTATTGATTTTTTCCACGTTACCCTTCACATGTGTCTACAATATACAAAAAAATTGAGAAAATCAGTCAACATGAGCTTCAAAAAAAAATTTTCATATGTAGGTATTTCACAAAAAGAAATTTCTTAAAAACTAGAAGGAAACTAGAAGGTCGGGAGGGGGTTTGAAACTTATGTTGGGGTATCAAATTATCATCCAAATATCAACTCGACATCACTCGGAGGCAAATTCAGCCCTCTTATCCACGCTATGGCCTTTCGGTATAACTGGATACCACTAAAAATAGCATTAGATGAACAAGTTGCCAATCTTGAATATTGAAGGAGTAAATGTGCTTTCAAGAGAGGGAATGAGCGAAGAAGAACCAAGAGACACCGAAGTCAACAAAACGCAACAATCATCATGGCACAAGTGATCAACTGATCAATGATCATTCATCCATTTATCCACAATGAACAACACATATTTACTTATTTTGCGACTGAATGCATTCATACTCGAGCTTTCAAGTTCTACGAACAATTTGTTTCAAATATGAGCAGCGAAATATCAAAAATTAAGGAAGCGGGTACAGCAAGATTTCAGAAATTAATGATTTATAAAGATGGAGTGGACATAAGTGCGTAAAGAAGTCAGAATTATGAACAGGTACTCGATTCCACAAGAGAGGGGTAGAAAAGGGATTGAAAATTACAGGGACTCAGATGTAAATGACCCAAAACGATGGCGGAATATCGATTACATCTGGAATCAATAAAACTGTGACTACTCCAGGCTTTATTGATTCACCAACTTCTCTGGAACGTCAAACGGAGAAAAAATGGATACAGCAATCTCGAGTTGTTTCCCTTTAATTTTCGTTTTCTCAGACTTAGATTTGTTAATGAAGGTTTGTTTCGAATGTGTTGACCTTTATTAGGGCAGTTTAGTGGTCAAAGGGTAACGCTCTCTTTGACCTGTTGAAAACCAAAATTGATAGTACCTATACGAATTTTTGTTGCAGTCTTGACAATTTAAATATTTATCATTCTGTTCCTTCTTAATTTCTCGTAACTTCTCCATTTCGAAATTGATATTAAAATAATTACTATGTTTGATACTCAAGTCAGTGGACAGAGCACGCAAATAAACTGAAAAAATTTCCACGTGAACTTTCCCCACAATTCTTAGAACGAATCAAATCCCTCCTCCTCTGTTTTAAACCCTTTTGAATGTATAATTACCCAGCTTTTAATAGCACGAGTCATTACATCAACAAAACCATAATGTTTAAGCATCCACGACTTTCAAATATCATTGAGCTCGCACCGAAATGGAAATTCTACCCGAATAAATCAATTCAGTGGATAAATCTACGCAAAACCAGTCGTCTGGATATTCAAGGTTGAATTTACGTCGAAATAAAGGAAGCAAAAAAAATCACCGCGTCGATAAAGTTGGTATAGGGAAAAAATGTGGAACATTTGGTGAAATTCGCTTTCGGTGAGACTAGAGTTTGGCATCGGTGCAGTGTAAAGAAAACCTAATCATATTTAATATTTCACATTGGCTGCGAGTTATAATTTGAAAATTTGCCAGAATCGCAGCGAGTTTGAAACATGTACACCCGAAAAATGTCTAGAAATTATAAGGTTGACTGTTGGAGCGCGAACCGAGAAGCACTGCGACGTGTTCGCGTTATACTTACATCACCGTTCGCGTCTCTTATCCGTCGATTGAACTCTTTGCCTTCTAAAATAAGACCTTCTTCGCCCGGCTTCAATATACCGCATTTTGTGGCGATAGATCTGGCAGTGTTTATATTATCACCGGTAACCATTCGAACTGTGATACCAGCTCTTTGGCATTTTTTGATAGCGTCAGGAACCTTGAAGAGGAAACGAAATATAATTTAATCGAGATTCCTATTTATCGAAATATACAAATATTTATCTAAACTTACTTCAGGACGAACTGGATCTTCAATACCGACAACGCATAATGCTGTTAGATTACTGACTATGTAATCTTCATCATCCCAATTTGGTTCGGAGTCTATGTGGACCTGATTGATTTCAGCTTTACCAGGAACGAAATCACGATACGCGATTGAAATGGTACGCAGACCGTCGCAGGCCATTGGCTCGATCACATTTCGAACCAATCTGTCTTGCATGTCTTTGGTGAATTTTTCCAACGAACCGTCTCGGCCATAAATAAATGAGCATCTGAAGATGAAAGAAAACATATTCAATTCCTCTGAACTGCTGAAGTTCTCGTACATCTATTTGAAATGTCCACTCACTTTTTTAACACGATTTCAGAAGCACCTTTCGTAAATAACCTATATCCTCCTCCTTGTCTGGGTATTACAGTACTCATCGATTTTCTCACTGAGTTGAAAGTGTAAACTCTGGTCAGCGCCTCTTCAGGCACATCGTCTCTCCATGTTTGGTAATTTTTACCAAGGGCTAGAACGAATCCCAACAAAGAACATTCGGTCTTGTTACCGACTTGTTTTGGTAACTCGCTGGTGGGGTCATCGGGTGGCTGCAAGTGTCATCAGTATTATAATCGAGCTTTTTTGCATTTTCCAACGTAGGTTTTCGACACCTTTGGTCATTAATTAACTCACCATGATTCGAGATGTATAGGCAGAATTTAACGATATAGCTTGAACGATTAAATTACCAACGTTTGGCGGTATTGATGAAAATTGCGGTGTTGATTTACTGAGCACTTCGCAAATGTAAGATTGTACTACGGTCATTCTGCCAAGATAATAAAAAAAACCGTGTTACTTTATCCTTCCACCAATTTACCTCCTGATACTGGTACATCACATTTAACGAACCTGTTTGTCGTCAGTGTTCCAGTTTTATCAGAACAGATTGCTGTTGCATTACCCATAGTCTCGCAAGCGTCTAAATGCCTCACCAAATTATTATCTTTCATCATTTTCTGTATGAAAATATAGGTTGCCGAATTAATTAGAGGTAAATGAATAAACACAAGGGTAAATGTCAGTTCCGCATCGACTCACCTTTACGGAATAGGCCAAGGAAAGTGTAACAGCCAAAGGAAGACCTTCAGGAACAGCAACGACTAATACTGTCACACCGATGATGAAATACCTGACGAACTCTTCGATAAATTTGTTATTCCACACTAATCCCTTGATAACGAAATTCTCCACGCAGAAATGAGAAATAAGGATTACAACGGTCAGCACAGCGATCGTGGAACCTGTAAGAGATGAACTATTAATGGTAAGATATCTCTGCGATTTTTGAAGGTTTGGTCAGCTTATAGTTCGTTTTTGGGCTCGAGTGTTGATGCTGGAAAGAAAGATGCTTTTGATGAGCTGTGCCAGCACTTTTGTTACTTCACTTTCATAATCTTTCATGGCATATCTCTTTATGAATAAAATGTGGTAAAATATTTTCCAAGTTTTTCAATGCACATAAACAGTTCATTGACCCATTCGAATAACCTCGAGATCTCTCATTTGATATGTAGAAATTGGCATGGAGCCTTCAACATGACTTTTTGAGCATCTGGCTTCATAATTTTTTGACTTATTTTCTGAGACTCGAACAAAATAATGTGACTATCTTCATTTTTTATCACTCAGAAAGTTATTTATCTCCAAAACAATTCGAGAAGTCTGTAAGTAAGTTTATCAGGTAACGTAAAAGACTCGGAATCAATTAATGAAATTGGCACGAACTGAGAAAGTTGCTACTGATGGATTTTTTTGAATGGGTTCGTCAGTAGCTTTTTTTTGGTATATTTTCTTAAAGATGAAGGGAAAAGCAAGCGGGGATATGATGGGCAACTGGGCACTTGCTCAGAAGCTCGAGCAATACCCTGAGAAATATCCGAAACTGCACGAATTAAACACTCACTACTTGATATTCAACATTCAAAAAGTTCAACGAAAAAACAAAATTGAGCAATACTCAGAAGGATTCCAAGTTGCCAGCCCTGAGAAGGGATATGACTTTAGGGAGGCAAATCTGGCACATAAATAACTAGAGGATTTAGGGGAAGAAAGAGGACTTTTTTAAAATAAGTAAGCACATAAGTATAAATGCTTATCAAGTTTTTTTTATTCCAATGCGAAACACATCATGTTTTCCTTTTTTTCTTTCAAATGAAAACTATTCAGATGAGGCATAAATAATCCCAAACATGTATTGAAGGACTTCAAAAATTTCTCCTGAAACTGCATCTACTATATGAGCCCTTCAATCCCTTCAGAACATATTACCTATACAGGGTGTTTCACAGCCAGTGTCATTCCTTCCAATGGGTAAGCTTATTTCTCCTGAAACTGCATCTACCATATGAGCCCTTCAATCCCTTGAGAACATATTACACAGGGTGTGTCACTCCTTCCCTTGCCCTGCATACAAGTAGGTATGTTTGCTATCCTTGGAATTGAAGGTGCAAAGTTATCCTTATTCAAACAAATAAAAACTAGAATGAATGCTCCTTCCGGGGAGTTGAATTGAGATGTAAATCATTTCAGTTTGGGTTTGGTTCCAGGTTACGGGGTTTGAATCATTTTAGTTCGAGTTACGGTTACTAGCCCGGTAAAATAAGGAAATGAAATTGCATTTTGAGCCATCACAGATTTTATGATGTTAAAATGTTCCTTTCGGTGTCCTGATTAACCACCAAAAAGTCCCCAACCTCATCGTTTGTTTTTCGCTTATAACTCTTCAAATATGCTTTCAAACAAAAAAATGATTCCAACTAAAATTAAAGTTTATAAAATTTGCAACAAAAAAGATACTATTCAATTTTTTCAAAAAGTGAACGGGTGGCGCAAAAACACGTGTCAAAATATACGGGGCGGAAAAAAAATGAAAACTGCTGCCCCTTTTCGCGAGTAGGGTATCATTTTGGCTAGTACTGCATATATGCAAATGATGGCACACCATAGACTCCAGAAAAGCCACCACCCTTCCTCTCCCCCAAAGTGTCTCATATGTGGACAGCTGTAACTTGCGGGATTACCAAAAAATGAAAAAAAGGTTCAAATAAACGTTGAAGAGCATGAAATTTCCTACAAAACTGCTCCATTACTTTTTTTCTACGGGTTAACGGGTGGCGCAAAAACGCCTGTTACCATATACATGTGATGTCTCAAAAAATCGAAACCTTGCATAAATCTGCAAATACCGCACTTTTCGAAGGGTGACTATAAGTACATGACTAATGAATCATAAAAAAGTCCTCGAAGCAGCCCTCTCAGCCTCCTACCAATTTTCACTCATAACTTCATAACTTTTCAACCATGCGTCGGATTGAAAAAATGTTCAAGCAAAAATCGAGCTATGTTGAATTTACAGGAAAAATGGTCTTATTCATTTTCATCAAGAAGTGAACAGGTGGCGCAAAAACGACCGTTAAAGTACTTTTTTGGGACACTTCACGTATTTGATGGTTCAACTCCGGGATCCTTCCAATGGCGCAAAGTAAACTGCACTCCTCTAATACCTATCATAGTTCAAAATTGGAATTTTTTTGAGTGAACATAACTTTGCCCCTTTCGATTTC
The DNA here is from genome assembly GCA_900064475.1 of Pseudococcus longispinus. Classification (NCBI taxonomy): domain Eukaryota; kingdom Metazoa; phylum Arthropoda; class Insecta; order Hemiptera; family Pseudococcidae; genus Pseudococcus; species Pseudococcus longispinus. Next base: position 52,482 of record FIZU01057536.1, read on the forward strand.
AAGCGTAGACAAACATACTCACGTATGTTTAAAATAAGTTGCCTAATTACCCATTGGAAGGAGTAACATTGACTATGAAACACCCTGTATTTTAATTTCAGGAAAAATGGAATAAACACATTATAACTAGTCTGTTTGGTTTAAGAACATGGAAGTTCTGCTGAATTATGAATAACTCTCAAAAGTTAGCCAAACCGTGTGTGTTGATTGATAAAGATGAAGGCACAAAAACAAAAGCCCTCAATTCAATCGGTAATAAACAAACATTTTGAAAAACTGCAATTTCTAAAAATTATTCATTACCTATTTCACTTGTTTTGGAGAAGATGGAGGCCACAAAAAAGTTTTAATTCGAAGCTCACTACCATTACAAAATATACTTACACCAATCTCACCTCATTTCATATAAATCCAAGAAAAGGGGAAAGATTTATTCTTTATTCTGACTAATTGGTATAAAAGTTTTTTTTTTTTTTTTTGCGGAATCCTGTCGTGAAAGGGCTCCTAATTAACATACTAAAAAGTCTAATGGCTACTGCGTGAATTCTGTCCCTTTGCGGTGTTTTTTCACTGCAATCATTTCGGGAAATAAGGAGATTTTTGGAGAAATGGTTATTATAAAAGATGTTCTCCATAAAATTCTGTATCAGAAAGGTTCTTATGATTTTTTTCAAGAAAGCCATTTTTCTCCAGCACATTTTTCCAAATTTCCCCCCTTAAAAGATGAAAGAATTGAGTTAACTGGATTTTACAAGGAAGCTAAGTAAAATAGTGTTCTTCTAGCCCATCTCAAAACACAGTACTGTTTTTTTACAAAAGTAAATTAAGGTTAATATAGACCTTTTTATATCCGTTTAACGTCTTTAAGCACCTTGAGTGGTATACAGCACCCCTTTAAATAATTTAGAAGCCTTAAATTTTGAAGCTACGTAGAGGTAGATCTAATAGGTAAGTACTAAATGTAGGTCACTGAACTCCAAACAACCAAGAAGAGTGAATTTCATACTTAACATAGACACTTGCACTTAAATTAAAGAAATTTTACTTTTTTTTAGCATCACAATTCACAAGGAACTCTTTATTTTGCTGCGATAGGTGATATCATCGAAATGAAGCAACCACTCTTATCTAATCGAGCAAATAGATATTACCTACCTACAATTCAGCCAAACCATTTGCTCGAAAAGAACACTCTAAATTCTGACTTGGGGAATAAGTTTCAACGAATAGATAAAAATTGAGAAAAGAGATCAATAGATAAAAGCATTAGATCAAGTTTTTCTCAAAAAATGGTAATAACCAATTTTGTTGGGAATTTTGTAAGTAACAATTTTATTCATAACCATTCAACTCAGGCGTATTTCGTCCAAACCAATAGAATAAATCTAATGTATAGAACTGGCCTAATTGAATGAATTCAAAAAGACCTCCAATCGCCACATTTCAAAAAACTTTCAAACCTCAATAATCAATTAGTAGAGTAATTCTTTCAAATACTTTACCCGCATATCCAATCTGAATAGCTAATTTGGTAAGTTTAGCTTGCAATACAGATTTCTCCTTTCGTTCCGGTTCCTCGGTACGTTCACGTTCGCGTTCGGGAGGCGGAGCCGCGTCAACCACCGGAGCTCTATTTGTGCCATCGATGGGTTTAGGGGCTCCGGATCGTGGATGACTGTTTCCAAGGGCTGCTTCTTCATCTCCTGCGAATCGTTTTACAAATTGTCGCCGTATTAGTAAAGGTAGGACGAGCAGGGATAAATTTCCGAAAATTTTGTACTCGTTGGACATCAAATACACCATTGCCAAATGGCATCGCATAAAATCACCAATTACGTCCTGGAAATTATTTCAAATCTATTTTATATTAATTTCAAACCCAATTTCGATTATTTTACAACTTTATCGTATTTTTTTTACCACAACCGCCACAATTCACCTCTCGATTTGTTATTTCATCATATTGCCAGCTCCAGACAAACCGATGAAATTAATTAACCGTTAAATTCGAATTAAATATTCATATTTTAATCCTTCTCGCGTCGCAATTCAAATACATAAGTATGAAAATTTCATCCAACAATTTCAGATTAATTTCAAAGCTGCGAACAAGAGCTCGTAGCAGAAATTTCGCTATAACTTGAACAAACACACGAGATAATCAGATTTCAGATACACCAACGAGTACAACATTTTGACATACACGTTTAAATTAACCCCCTCCTCGCCCCTTACGACTTAGACGATAATATAGGCAATAAATCAAAAACTTAGTAACATATGAAGCGTACAAAAAAAAATATATCTTAAAATTTCCATTTTCGCATCTAAAATAAAAAACTGTTCAGCTTGTTATAATAGTGTAAGTCGTGTAGCATAACGTATTAATGGCTGAACAAAATCAAATACTATTTGATTTTCTTTCCTCTACGTAAAGATATACACCTAAATACTACGCGTATGCGCGCGTGCATTTACTGATCGAACGAGCTCGTTCAACTGATAAGCATTTGGCAAAAAATTATTAGATTCAGAACATGTATCTGTGATTTGTTTTCTGAAACCGCTTATGATGTATTAAGGCAATTATAATCTAGGCTGAAAAGCTGCGTCAGGCTCAGATTCGTTGAACTTTTGCCACCCCCTTGGAGCCGAGGGCGGAGGCGCGATCGCCGACCAGAATGGTCTCGGAGCGGTATCCAAATACGCGGTGCCGAATAGGTCAAGGATAACGGTGATAACCGCCGTACATATTTATAGATCCACTCGGTACCGCTAAATGTTTCTCATTAAAATACAAGTAATTTACGTCATACGCGTTATTAAGTTACGCACATAGGGTTATACGGTAGAAGGACATTTTTATACTTTTTCGCCAATATCTATACTATACCGTATAGTAAGTATAGGTCTACGATGTGCACACACACGTATATACAAAATACGAGTGAAAAAAAAAAGAGAGAACCTCCTCGCCTCGTTTTCTATCGTACTACGAATGGTATTTTGAATAGCACAGCGGTTCTCGTAACGCGCCGAATAACCTACACAGCATTTCGAAGTGGGATTTATGACGACGAAATTGACGTCATCGCTCACCCGCGTCTTTATGTAGAGCGTACACTACCGTATTATTTGGCCGATATACGTAGAGTGAGCTAAAGTTTTCGCAACTTTTTCTTACTTTTTCTTTTTTCTTCTTTTTTTTTTTTAAAATACAATTTCGAATTTATTTTCCGTTTATTAGTATCGTTATTTATACGAGTAACGCGAATTTCGCTGGATGCGTTTGGTTTTTGTTTTTGTTTTTTTTTTTTTTGTCATACGATTTATCATCAATTTACATCAAGTACCATGCACTATAATACGTAAAATTATAGGTGGATGTTCTCGTACAGGGTGTCTGCTGAAAGGATGTCTGTGAATGGGATATAACGGAGTACCAGCGAGAAAAAACCTCGGAAGAATGTTTTGCCTACCTTTAAAACTGAAGGAGGAATTCTATTTCGAAAGAATTTGGATCGAAACAAAGGCAATAGTAGAGTCGCAAACTGTCAATTTTTCACGAAATACCGCTATTAATGATAGAAGCATGAAAGTTGGTATGATGATCGTTGAGACCAAAACAAAATTTTAGAGAACGAGAGCCCCCTTCAATTTCCCATAGGGGGCACGGGGGGAGGAACCTAAGAGGCACCAGCCCCCTTGTGTAACAGGGGTGAACAATTT